>JAQIXX010002384.1:0-24931 GCA_034700605.1 Willowsia nigromaculata
CAACAATATGTTCTATCTTTTTCGAGGACAATCACAAAAATTTTTTGTTGATTTTGCCAGCATCTTCACCCCCTGGAAATATCCAAAAACTCCAAGTCTGAATTCATTAAAAATCGTTGATTGTCTATTCATTTTTGGAAGCAGTTATTCATTCATAGAAGTTACATATTACAGGCTGGGATGAAAAATTGCTTGTCAATTTTTGTATTTTTTGCACACCTACTACTTAGCTCTCATTGTTTTCCTGAGTTCTCAATCATCCTTGGACGAATGAGAGCGGAGAATTTTGGTGTACGAGAAATTCAAAAATTGGCAGGCCATTATCGTTTTAGATGACTTTTACCGGTATCAATTACATACTGAAATTTTTGCATCACCGACATCAACAGTTAACTTCAAATTAAGGAATTATACTAATTTTAATTACCAAAATCCTCGAAGACAGCTAGCATGAGCTGTCAACAATCATTCCATAAAGCGCAATAGTTTCGAAGAATCCAACACCAGAATCATAATCTCCACCCCCAATTTCCACAGAAGAAATTCATTTACAATCTTTGCAATTATAACCCTGATGCATTGGTGATGAGGAAGAAGGTGCCTCAATTCCGGGAGTGCAGTGACCCGAGACCTGCTGCTTTATGAAAGGACAGGTGTCTTTTTCACCAGATCTCCAGGAAGTCGCCCATGTCCTTGCGATAAAAAAAAAGATTGAAAGAAGATTCAATCACAGTTTATTCTTAAGATAGCCGTTCACTTTTAGGGAGATAATTGTTTTTGATTGGGTGTTATTAATGGCTAGTTCTTAATATTTCAAATATTATTGGGTTGTCTAGAGTAGAGTCTTATCTTTTGATAGGTAAGGAAACATTGTTGCATATCAATGACATCGATTAATTCGCCATCGAAATGTCAGTGCATTAATTTACTGCTAAAATACAGAAGAGCTTAAAAAGTATCTTGAAAATATTGATTTAATTTGCCTGCATAATGTTCATGCGAGCAATGCTTCGACGAAACTTGTGTGGATAGGGTTGGCCAGGCTAAGATTTTACGAAGCACGTAATAAGAACGATAATAAATATCAGTTAAGTTTCAATTAGACTTAACTATTTCTCTTTTATATAAGCCCACTGTATTTTTTTAAACTTAAGGTGACGAAATTTCATTTTAAAGATCTTGTTTGATTATTATCACATCTGAACATATTGCATTTTGGAAAGATTATTTTGCGAAACTTTAATTATGTGGTTTGGTACAGGCACTTTGATTAGCAAGGTTTTACAAACTCTCTCAGCCTAAAACCGAAAAAAATCACAAATTGAATAGAAGTATTGGCTAACTGTCGTAATCTTTATATAAACTAATTGCATTGAAAAAAGGGTAATCAAAGAGTACAGAAACTGGGAATAGAACTGAAGTCAAAATTTGGCAAAAAATGTACATATGAATTAATAAAATATTAGTTTTTATGCCTAAACGTTTAAAATATTTGGACGAATTAAAACCAATCCTTTTTTGGATTTGTATGAAATATTTATGTAATGTTTTCACTGTATTATGCTTAATTGAATCTTTGACTCGAAAGAAAACTTGGACTTGTAACCAACATTCCAGGTGTCTGGTAGGAAACTCCAAAACACTCGTAAATATTTTAGCTGTGTGAAACTTTTATTCAAATGTTCTCTCTTACTAAATCTATATGACCGTAAGAATTCATAATATACATATGTTGGATTGCACTGTATGAACCAATTATATTTTAAACAATGCCTTAAAATATGTTAAAACATTTATATTATTTTATATGCAGTAATAATTTAATGTCTTCTGTCATTTAGTTACCGTTGTAATCTCTTCCTAAGCAACTTATGCAGGTACCCATCATGCCCAATTGAATTTATCGTTAGTAAATTCTCACATAACTGATTTGTAAAAGAATTATCATTTTTGACAATAAAATAAAAAGTATTTCGTATTCATCATTTGATTATCTCTTATTGCCATTAACAACCTATAATTACATTGAATTTGGTTTGATGCTTTTTTGCAAATGTTCAAAATAGCAGCCAAAAAATGACAATCATTTTTCATGGGCACGAATAGTAAAAATCTTTGCAGAGACCGTAATTAGATAGGATATTAAATAATGGCGATTGTAGAGAATGCCAGAAGTTACTACTAACGAGGATTATGTAAACTGTGGTAACGCGTATATCTTGAGGAAATGAGATGACTTTCATCAAATCGGCAATCGCAAATTCATTGATAATAGTTTAAGTCGCGAATGCGCAAGTGGAACGGCACCAGAGCATTATGAACAGCAGAAATAATGCATGTTGCAAGCAATAAGTCATGTGTTATCAACAGCGTTACTCATACATTTCGTTATTTTAATGCCCTATATCAATTTTAAGAGTGTTTTATGCTCTAATTATGATATTTAGACATTAACTAGCACAGTATTAAATTATGTAAAGTAAAGTATTAGGTGTACCCGGAAATCTGGCCTAACTTGTGAGTTATGACTCAGCTCGTGCTTTAGCTTGCACATTGAGCTTCCCTCTACGCAAACAAAATGGTACCAATTAGTGTCTAAATATCATATTTAGAGAATAATACACCTATCTTATTGATATATAGTATTGTGGGTCAAAACACATGACTTAACGCTTGAAACATGCATTATTTCTGCTATTCATAATGCGCTGGTGCTGTTCAACTTGCGCATTCGGGAGTTTGACTAGTACCAATGAATTTGCCATGGCCGAATTTATCAAAATAATATAATTTCCGCTCGATCTACGCGTGACCACCATTTGCATATGACCACCACCACCTCGTGAGTTTCAGTGCTAAACTCCCAAGTTTAAGCTTAAAACTTAAGTTAGAGCGCTTTCTGGTGGTCCTGGATGAAAACTGAATTCATATCAAGCATTGGATCTGGCCATTACCGATCCGGACAAAATTAAGGGAACCTTCAAAAACATGGAGGTGGTGTTCACAAAATGTGCCGTTTTTGAACAGCTATAAATCTTCTAAATTTTAAAATCTATAGTCTTCCTGGATTGTCCATGCTTGAAGGCACATGTTAGCAAGAAACTTTAAAATTGTTAAAAAATGGCCATTTTGTGAACACCACCTCCATGTTTTTGGAGGTTCCCTTAATTTTGTCCGGATCGGTAATAGCCAGATCCAATGCTTGCTCGGAACTCGGGTTTTAGATTGACACATTTGAGATACACCTTTTTGATTGTTATACATGTAAATGTTGATTTGATTCTTCATCCTTGAATTACTGGTTTTTTGTTTATTCAAATAAGCATCACTGATTTTTTACCTGTAATGCCACCATCCGGAACGCCAAAAATTGAAATTATGAAAATTATTTCTGCTTCTAAAAGGTCTTTTGAACGTTTTTATCACAGGCTTCTATGGACCTACCTCCAGATAAGGCAAAACTACTAAAACAGTATGACGAAAAGAAAAAATGGGAAATCGTCTGTGATCAAGTACGTTTACCCCTTAAGAATGTTTTAAGCAATCCTTTCGAATCCTTTATTGTTATGCTTTTCATACTAACTTAAATGTGTTTTTTATCTTCGTTAACTTCAATAGGAACTTGTGCAAGTACGGGATCCACCTAGTTTTTATTTAAAGAAACTGCAGACATATCTTGATCCAAAGGCTTCTAGGAGTTTTAAGGTATCTCTCAGAACTTCAGTTACGTTTTATATCATTCAAAAAATATGCATGAATATGTAAACTTATGATCACTTGTATTTTTTGTAGAAAAGAAAAGTTGTTGGAGACTCTACTTCCACCCAAGTACTCAAGGACCTAGAGATCTCACTCCGAACAAATAATATAGAGTAAGAAATAAGCAAATAAGTATAGCTATTATTTAAAGTGGCTTTATGTTTTTGTGCGAAACTGTTTAACTTTATTTTAATGTGTGAACTATTATATTATTTTGATTTTTCTAGATGGGTTCGAGAATTTCTAAACGAAGAAAACCGAGGCTTGGAAGTGCTAGTAGACTATTTGAATTTTCGTCTAGTCATGTTGAGGTAAGCATATTGGAATGACGAATCCACTTCAAAAGTTCTTTTTACCTGTCGTAGCCTTGAATGTGTAACTCATCCATCATGCGCTTTATAAGTGCCAGTTCTGCAATTTTGAACGAAAATACGACAATGAAAAGCCACAGTAAAACTTTATCATTCAACGGTGCTAAAATTACGATGATCCCGACTGTCCACAAGCACACATGTATTATAAAGGACCATCTACATTTTTCGTGACTGAGCTGTAAAGAATAATTATGAATAAGTTTAAATTAATATGGCTTTCTTAAAACTAAATCGAGTGAGTGTCACATTTTATAACTTTACTGATTTGGCTCCTTGAAAGAGAAAGATCGACGCAAGGAAGTAGACGACACTGTAAACGAACATGAATGCAGCAATCTTCGATAGTGTTTTGGCTAGAGAAATAGGAGCACAGTTAATGATACTTGAAATATTTGATTCATTATGTTTATACTTTTAGTTTCATACCTGAGACATTTTGGTCCAATTCTATAATGCTCTCAAAGAAAAAATCCGGCTTATTAAACCCGTTTACGTTACTAGCTTCAACCATGTAGTAAGTAAATATTCCGAGATTTAAGGCAATAGAGAGTGCCCCTAAAATCTGAAGCCAACAAATGAAAAAATTGCGTCTAAGTGAGGATAAAACTTTAGAGAATAAAGTCAGGAGATATTGAATAAAGTAGAATACAAAGTAAAGGTACCATTTCCGTTGAAGCAGTAACCATTGCACAGGAACGAATGAACTTAAATGTTGCTTCATTATCTACATTTAGTGGATAGTTGTTAACTGTTGCCGTCTCCATTTGAAAGTAAAGTTTGAAAAGAAAAAACTCAAAATTAGACAAAAAGAAAACTCCTGTACAAGTATACGTGCAACTGAAAAATTTTACCTTATTATTCATCGTAACTTATCTCTCACCGATTAGCGGAAACACGTAGGCTAGAATCAGTTTTCCATATTAATATCTTTATGATCAAAATGCGGATCATGTTTTATGATGACTACACAGACTAGCTTTTGCATATTATCGTAATTAGTATCGAATATCTCACACTTAAATATAGCACCTTACAATGAGGAAACTCCAAGGACTGACAATGAGATTTATATCGTGCAATCGAGAGAACTTTTCCACCTTTATTGACATGCAATCTTCACGTAAAATAAGTTCTCAATTTTGTAGTACTCTCGCTTGTGCGTGTTAATTTTTCATGCATGAATTATTGTAGGAAAAATGTCGCTTTACTCATGATTGGATTTTAATCATTTCCATCTTTTTATAATGGTTTTACATTTTTGTGTTTGTTAAACAGGCATGAAGGAAAACCTTCTCCTGAACATGAAGTTGCTGTTTCCAAAGGCAGATCCAGTCCGCCCAACAGTAGCAATGGACCACAATCGTTTACAAATGGGGTGGCAGGGGGAGGAGCTGGGGATAGTGGAACTGGTGCCAAATCTATTGGAAGTCCGGGGACAATAAACAAACGCACATCGAAACATTTATCAAAACTCAACATGGGAGACGCCAAAGATGACATTCATGTCTGTATATTATGTCTCCGTGCGATTATGAATACAAAGCATGGACTGAATCTAGTAATGTTAAAGCAAGAAGCAATTAATGCAATAGCTCTTAGTTTGAAACACAAGAGTTTACGAACCAAAGGGATGGTGCTGGAACTGCTCGCAGCAGTGTGTTTGGTGCAAGGAAGCCATCAGTTGATACTGAAAGCTTTTGACAACTTTAAGGAGGTAATTAACGATGTCATTTTTATACTAACTAGCATTTTCAACCTCTCGTAAATACTTTCACATTAATTAACTTTTAATTACATTTTTTGCAGGTGTGTGGAGAGAAAAAGCGATTTGAAACATTGGTAGACGACTTCATGAATTATGAATCCTTTCACGTGGACTTTCTAGCGGCATGTATACAGTTCATCAACATTGTAGTTCATTCAGTGGACGACATGAATCAAAGAGTATACCTTCAGTATGAATTCTCTCAACTCGGCATCGACCAGTACCTTGAAAGATTAAAGAACACTCCATCTGAGGAACTCAGGGTGCAAATATTGGCGTACTTGGACAATGTTTTCGATGTTGCTGCGTTGATGGAGGACTCGGAAACGAAGAATGCTGCGGTGGAACGTGTTGCAGAATTAGAAGAAGAACTTTCTCATATGAAAGAAATCTACATGAAATTGGAGTCAGATAGCATGTCCAAGCATTTGGAATTCGAACAGAGGCTTCGAGAAATTTTAGAAGAAAGAGACTTTCTCCTGTCAAAGCAGAAGGAAATAAACGAAGAAGTCACGACATTGAGAAGAGCAGTGACTGAGAAGGAAGAGGAGAAAAAGTCTATGATGGCTAGACTGTCTCAAAATATGTCAACTGTCGTTGATGCCAAAGAGCCTGATGTCAAATCACCATTTACTGCTGCATCTCCCAATGTCAACACAGAACCTTTGATGAAAGCATCGCAACCTCCGCCTCCTGTACCCCCAGTTCCTCCACCACCACCTCCACCATTTGGTGGTCCTCCCCCTCCCCCACCTCCATTGATGAATTTGCGTGGCGGTCCTCCACCTCCTCCAAACTTTCCCGGTATGAATGGAAATATGACCATCAAAAAGGCTGTGCAACCCAAATGCAAGTTGCCAACTCTCAACTGGACGGTATTAAAACCAAGAGAAGTGAAAGGCACTGTTTTTAATCAGTTGGATGACTCAAAGTACTACAATATGTTAGACTTTGACGATTTTGAAAGACGTTTCAAAATTGGTACAGTTGGTGGACTCGGTAAGCAGGTCATGTTTATATCAGGTTAATGTTAAATACCATTGTAATAAATGGTCTTGTAACAACGCTAAACAATTTTTTGCATGTTTCAGGCAAAGTTGATGACGCTGAAACGGATGGGGGACTTAACAGTTTCCCTTCAAAGAGATTTAAGAAACCCGAGGCGATTTCGCTATTGGAACACACTCGTTTAAGAAATATTGGTATAACTATTACATCCTTTCAATATTTACTGTTACATAAAGATTGTTGCATGTGTTAACAAATTTGACTGTTGGTTTGTAAAGCTATTTCGAGAAGAAAACTGGATCTTTCGATTGACGTGGTTATCAGAGCCGTGAATTCACTGGACCTGACCATCTTAAAACATGAACAAGTTGAAGTACTGCAAAGAATGGTTCCTACAGAGCAAGAATGCAAACAATATCGAGAATACATTATTTCCAAGAAAAATACTGAACTGCTGACAGAAGAAGATAAGTTTCTCCTGCAGTTGTCGAGAATCGAGCGGATTTCCACAAAATTATCAGTTATGGCCTACATAGCTACATTCACCGAACTCGCAAACATACTGCAGCCTCAAATCCATGCAGTTATTCAGGCGTCAAGAGCAGTTAGAACGTCAGAAAAGTTCCATCAGGTTCTTGAGATTATTCTCGCATTTGGTAATTATATGAATGCTGCCAAGAGAGGGCCAGCTTATGGTTTCAAAATACAAGTAAGTGACAACCATCTGCTAAATCTACCTTCAAAAACTATAACATTTAGAGTTTGATTTTCATATGCTTTTATTTTGTGTTTTATCAGAGCCTGGAATGCCTAACAGATACTAAATCTCTTGACAGAAGACAGTCGTTGCTAAATTACATTGTGGAAACAATCTCCCAAAACTTTTCTCATCTCAAGGACTTTATGAACGAATTGCAAGTTGTTGAAAAAGCATGTGCAGTTTCATTAGAAAACGTTCTGAGTGACCTGCATGATCTTGAAAAAGGAATGGAACTAACCAAAAAGGAATCAGAGTTCTTGAAGCAAAAGAATGAGGTTAACACGGTACGGCAGATCATATTCAAATAATTTAAAGAATCATAATTACTTGACAAAGTCCTAAACTTAAACTTTACATGTTTTCGATTACAGGTAGTCAGTGACTTTTTGGCCAATTCCGTTGACAGGTTGACTAAAATTAAGAACGAGTGTAAGACGGCCGTCAGTGATTTTGGAGAATGTGTCGAATTTTATGGAGAAGAAAGACAGCAGACCGATACCACAGGATTCTTTTCTGCCATACTAAAATTCATTCGTGCTTACAAGCAAGCAGCATCTGACATGGAACAAAGGAACCGAATGTCCAGAAATCAGTCACCTACGGAAGGAATTAATCGAGTGACTGGTAAAAAGAATCAGGTATTGTGACTATTGAATTATGCCGTTGTTGCTTCCATCTTAGATAATTGAAATGCAATCCGGGTGTCTGTTTTACCGCTTATAAGCTTGTCCTAATATGCACTTTGCTAATTGATACATAGGGAGGCAAAAACTTACCGTTAAATCCTAGAACGTCTGCGTATAGATTTATTATATCATAATAAGTTGGGGAGGAAAATTGAAAAACACACGTGCTGGCGACTGGGCATAAACTTTCTGTTCGTTTGATTTAAAATTGCAATAAAATGCTTGGTTCTTGGTGGCTTGCTCATGTAAAGGTTTGTATTTAGAAATTAAGTATGTAGTTTGGTTGGAGACTATGTTGTGCTCTGCTGTTTTGTTTTACGTTACTTTCCATTACATTGTATTCTTTATATAAAACGCGTATTAGAATTGGTTATCTAATTGGTGGAAATCTAATTCTAGGCTGATGCTGTGATAAACGAACTGAAACGTCGACAGGCTCCAGAAACTACCAAGAAGGTCCAAGAAGCATACCACGGCGCACTAGAAGACATCCTATCGGATCTCAAGAATGAACCATACCGTCGAGCAGATGCTCTTCGCAGAAGTCAGCGTAGAAAAGTTAGCGAGAGATTATCCAGAAATTTTGATGATCTGGAAATTTGACGTTTCTAAAATTTAAATTAAACAATTTTCTATGCATCGATTTACTTTGAAAACAACGAGGAAACAGACAGAGAAGAACAGTATTTTAGTTACGTTATATTAAGTGTTTTATATAGTGTAAATATTGCGTTCATCTAAGTCAACTTTTTGCCTTTTCTTCCACTACTGTACTATAAAATGGAAATACTCAAACGATCTGTGTATAAATGTGTTTATAGCGTGCCTTATCATAATGTGCATAAAACTTTCAAACGAGAGAATGACAATACAATAATTGTTAGTAAAATGCCATTTATATTGTAATTTTAAACTTTAAAGCGTGTACGTAAGGTTTGTAAAATACAGTTCAAATACTAATTACTATTCTTCTGAAAGCATTAACACATTCTGCCTTTTACAATGTTCTTTCCTTCAGAATTACGAAAATTCGTAAGGTCATATGAATATGTTATGAAACTGAGTCGCCTTTTTATCATTAAAAACTATGTCTCTACAGTCTCTTCAAATTCATCTCAATGAAGCCTTTACAACAGAAATGCCGTCTTTGAAGTTTTGAAAATATAATCTAATTATTTTGCAATTTTTTAAGGGTATATTTTAAATGTTTTATTTTTAAAGCCAAAATTAAATAAACGCTGATGCATTTACTGATATACATGATTATGATATGCTCCTCAGACGGGCAACGGTAGTTAGCATTCCGTGAGTAGGTAGAGTGTAGTTCTCCACTGCGACTCTCCAAAAGTCGTAAATAGTTACCTACCTCAATTTTATTGTTGTATTTTATTCACTCATGGTCATTTTGTAAATGCGAAATCAAGTTTTGTGAAAAAATGTAGAAATGGAGCAATGTGGATGGAAAGTTTTAATTTATGTGCTAGTTACCTGAATATTTATGTAGTTATATAGCGAAAGTGGTTTCTAATGCCGGGAAGATTATAATGCGTATCTCTAATAGACAAATGATAAATTATCTACATGCGTGTTATTTATTATAATTATGTGTTCTTTTTTCAAGAGCATGTTTTAGTTTGACAATGAAGGAACGGTTTGGGCTTTGTCCATTCTTCCTATTTTACTGGAAATAAAAGAAGTTTACACATCAAAGCGGTGTGAAAATAACGTTGCGTGTGTTTATTTATAGACTGTTTATTCAGCAAATATTATGTACTGACCACTGAAACTGCACCAAGCAATGCAATGTGATTCGTGGGAAAACGTAATATGCTTGTTGCACTATAGTGTGGCTGTTATATCATTGTGTTGTACATTAAATGCATGAAAATAATTATTCATTATTATATTGAATTTTTGCAGGTACATGAATCTTATTAAAATTCAGCACAATTCGCATCCAGTTTCAAATTCAACTTGAATTCCATGAAATAACGCAAGTTAAAGAATCTACCTTCTAGCTCTATACAACGAAGAACAAAAATAGTAATATGCGACTGATCTACCCTGACATCATTGCGTTTTACAGCTCCAAAAATCAGGCTTTGGCTTGGCTAGCCAGTCGTTCGAATACGATTAAAATCCATTTATAATCAATAATCTTTAAGAGATCTTATGAATTTGGAGAGAAATGCTTAACTAACAATATAATTGCTCATTTAGTTGCAGTACATACATTCTTTCATTTTTATAATACATATGTATTTTTGTTGTGTCCAATGTAAGACGACTTTGAACAAAGTCCACGTATGTAATTACATAATGGAATCAAAGGTTCATTTTCATAATCTACGCATGAGTTATTAATGGAAATGAGACGAGTTAATTGATGCCATATTTCTATACACTATTTCACTGTTTAAACCCAAAAGCCATCATCACGAGCAACGTATAATTTCAAAATTTATATGGTTTAAATTTTTAAAACGATTAAAAAAGGTACGTAAACGTATCTATCTAGAAAGTACCATTGTAAGTAAGTGTGGGAAATTTTTATGGAAATGTTATCATATTCGTAAATACACTGTCGAACTATGTTTCAATATTATGCTATATTATCTCACTATATATGGGTCAAAAATTCAAGTACGTATAATACTTAATACTGATACAGTTTTCATTGAAACGTTAATAATGAGCAGAGTAAGTTGATATTTTTGTACGTATTAAAAGGTTTGACTTTTGTCTTCATTCTTCATTGGCATTTATGTGGCTGAACTGAAAATATGTTATGCACACATTATTTTAAGCTGGACGAGTTGAGTGGGACAAGTGACAGCAGCTCTCCATCCATAAGTCACAAATATCCTTGTGACGATAATGAATGTGGAGAGCAATGATTGTGTATGACTTATGAAGACTAACCAAGTTATTTTACTTGAACGATTCCCCTGCATTTATCTGAAGTGCTGTTGAGTTGCATAAAACGATTGCGGTATAAAACACAGCCTTACTGTGAATCGGGAATGTTCGTTCATATTGCTCTGGAATCTGTGGGGCGTGTGTTTTATGATTGCATGAATTTGACATTGAGACTTGGGGAAAGCCATCAATTGGAGCATGTCCATTAAAGTCATTATACTTCCATACGTTATGTGTTGTGTTTAGTCTACTATTGGTAACTGGTCAGAAATGTCCAGCGGTCTCATACTAGCTATTATTATTTCTACAATACTATAGTAGCTTATTAAAAATCAACGGAATAGTAGCGGTATTGCTGACTTAGCGAAAACATGGCTCCACAAGTGGAAACGGAAAAGGAAACTGCCACAAGCTCCAAGTCTAATACTGAAAAATTAGCCAGGTATACGTTAGAAATACGCTTTCACTTGCTGGAATATACTGTGGGCAGAATATAAAACCTTCGTGTCAAGGAGCTTAAAAGTTTTCTTAACCATGGCCATGTTGTTACATAGGGTATTAAACGAAAAGCACGATATCCTGGGCTTAGAATTTGCACCAATCAATGTTCCATTGGAAAGACGTCTTCAAACACTATCTGTTCTGACATGGACTCTCATTTTCTTTTTCTGTGGTCCTTTGAGTCTTCCCATTCTTTTTTTCATCCTATTCTACACAAGGCTATGGGTTTTAGCAATACTCTATCTGGCATGGATTTATCTCGATAGAGAAACCAGTGATCGTGGTGGTAGAAGGTTAGCCTATATGTATTTTATAACGTAATTCGCATTGATCACAACTATCGATTGTGATGTTTGACATGCACATGACCTAGTAAAATAATGTGTGGTATACATATGAACAATAATATTGATTACAATGGTGACAGGATTGAATGGGTTCGGAAATGGAGAATGTGGATACATTACCGAAACTATTTTCCTATCAAGTTGGTAAAAACCTGTGACTTGGATACGACGAAAAACTACCTGTTTTGCTCACATCCACATGGAATTCTGAGCAGTGGAACATTCCTTTCCTTTATGACTGAAGCAAATGAAGTTAGTAAAGTATTTCCAGGGCTAACTATACATGGAATCACCTTAAAATTGAATTTCCTGATTCCCTTCTTCAGAGAATGGTGTTTGGCTCTAGGTAAATGTAACGAACATGTATAAAATGCGTGGACTCATATTGGCAAGAGTAATTTACAAATACTTTTTATTGTACAATATAGGCTTGTGTTCTGCGAAAAAAGAAAGCATGAGCTATTTACTCAGTCATCGAGGTGGAGGTAAAACAAAGTGAAAGCATATTTTCCATGCTGGTGGCGACCATGCATGGAATTTTTCTGTATGATATGTAAATTATCATCTAAATCGAAATGTTATATTTTTCCTCTTGAATAAATTTGCTGATACAGGTAAAGGAGTTGTGCTTGTACCTGGTGGCGCACCAGAAGCATTGGATTCCCATCCAGGCTCATACGTTATCCAGCTGAAAAGGAGGAAAGGCTTTATTAAATTAGCACTGCAAAATGGGTAAGCAAAGTAATTTCATGCCTATATTATTCATAAAAGAAAACTGTTTTTCTAAAAAGAGAAAGCTAGAGAAACAGTTATATAGAATGTAGGTGATATATACTTTAGAAATAGTATATTGTCAGCTTGTTTTGTGTATGCGATATTTTCATCGTTTGTTTGATGTGCTATGAAAGCTCATCTTTCAAGGCTTTCATCTTGTTACTTGTTCTGAAGTAACCTAATGAGATTATATAATAATGCCTGAACTGTCGAATAAGTTTACCCCGTGTAGTATATGTAGCAGTGTAAAATGAGACAAAAGAGGAACTGACGTAGTTTTTCCTGTGCGATGCTTATATTTGTATGTGTTGAGATTGATACGGGATGGGGATACTCTATTAACTGTAAGGTTGGTATTTGTGGAAATGGTAGTAATAATGAATGACATGTTATGCTTTGCCTATCTTTGTTTCTTGTAGATGTCCTCTCGTACCTATATTTTCGTTTGGAGAAACCGAAATCTATAAACAAATAGACAACCCAGAGGGCTCTTTTGTTCGCAAAATCCAAGATAAACTCACCAGCCTGTTCACATTCGCACCGGTTCTATTTTTTGGTCGAGGTGTATTTCAGTATTCTTTTGGTATTTTGCCCCAACGACGCCCCATTTTTGTTGCAGGTATTTACCAATGGATATTATGTACAATTAGGATTAACGAATTATAACTTCCAAAATTTAACATTTTATTTAAATACTTTCTCCAATGTGTTATTTACGTTTTCTAGTTGGAGCACCCATTCACCTGGAGAAAATAGAAAAGCCTACGCAAGAAGATATTGATACTCTTCATGAAAAGTATATGAAGGCATTGACAGATTTATTCTATACTCATAGGGACGAATTTGCTCACCCTTCTCATGAATTTAAAATTGTGTAAGAATACACAAATACGGTCAATGACGGTAAATGCAAAAGTACAAATTACAGGCCAAGTATGAAGAATGTAATATATTTTAGTCATTTATTATCGCGAAAGATATTTTTATGAGTGTAACGTACAGTATAGCAGTAGACATGAGCAGAACTGAAATGTAAAAAATGTTTTAGAAAATAAAAGGTCAAAATCCTTCCTATATTTAAAAAACAAATTAACTAGCCTGTAAAAACTGGCTCTAAAAGACAAAATAATGGCAATAGCTGACATTTTTCTTTATGCATATAACGGGTATATTTATTGGGGAATTTGATGGTTAGTCTAAGTCCACTAATTTTACTTTCCCATACAAGTAAGCAAATTTAACTTTCCGAGAGTATCCTACCATTTTAGTCGTTGACACTGTCATGTTATCTGGAACTAGCATACTTTTAGGCGTGTCATAGTGTCATTTGATCAAGCTGTAAGAGAAAAACCATTTTGATGAAAATAAGGGGCATTGGGAGATGAAAGTTGCCCTTTATATTTATGATTACATTAGTGATGCGAGTGTTTATGAATTCGCTCAGAGTTTATGAGAAGTGAAATCGATACCATATACATACTACATACTAAGCATAAGTTGCGGATCTGTTTCAATCCTGTGGTAAACTTGCCAGCTCAAACCGAAACCACAGTCACTTTTTTGAACAACGAAATAGAATATTTTGACAGCGTGAATAATACTACAATTGTACCAGCAGAGATCTTAATTTCCTAGTTTGTAATTAAATGAAGAATCGAGCTCATATACAGACAACCTATAATTTTCTGCTATTTCTGTTTTCCCTAATTAAGCCTATGTTGTGGGTGTGGGTGTGGGTTGTAATAGCTGATCATGTCATGAGTTTGCTAATAAATGATGGTGTGTTATATGTATTAGGGTTTGTAGTTCAAATAGTGGAAAAATACCTTTATGTTGAGATATCATACATTCTATTCTGACAAGTTACTATTTGAAAGAAGAGAAACTATACTACACCGACTGGGACGATTGTATCGTCTTTCTATTATTCTGTCTTTCCCATCCTCTCCGCAATAATATTTACAGAAAGTCAACTATATGCAGATAATCGGATTACAAAGAAAATATAATAATGTCACAATGCTGACCTCTCTTTACCATGTCGTAGTTTTCACAGGAACCATTAAGTAAAATTACATTTTTGAGCAACCATGAGTTAAGCTTTCCCCAGAGCAATAAATGTAATGAAGTATGACAAGCTAAGAGGATAATAAAATTTGTGCATATTATAGATCACGCATCGTGAGGGAGAAAGTATTTAGGTAAAGTTGTTTCATCACTGGAATTCGCAGGGCATGTTGAAATAAGATTAATATGAATGTCAAAAGCTTACCAAAGAATCCTTTATTCCCACTCGTACCTGCTTAGCATGAGAACAAGAGATACTGCAACATGCAACTTCATCATCACCAAGCGGTGAACACTAAACTTCCCATGTGCACAAAATACCCATGAACAAAAACTTTGGAAAACCACAGTGTACAAATTGCCTTTGATTATATTCGTGAGAATCTAGAATCTATCTAGGTCAGGAAGAAAGCTGGCAATGAAGTTGTGTCAGCTTTCAACTCAATTAATGCAAAAACATGTGCAATGCCTAAATGAAATACCCAACAAGTAGCTTGGACATGAAGATCAAAAGCCTCTCCCCATTTTTAATGCATACCATACCTAATACAGTTTCTCAGAATGCTGATATTGGTATACATTTCTGGCCAAACCGATCGAAGAAGGCATTGGAAAAGGGTTATGCAACAATGCAACACAAAGCCGTAGGAATTCATAAAGAAATATGCTCCGGGTGATAACAATAAAGAGAATAAATCAGCCACACCAGCAGAACGGGTATAGAGCGAAAAGAAAGCGATCACGTTTCCTATCAAATAACAATCCGAATCCGGGCATGGCCAAACTCAAAGGTATTTGTGTTGTTCTAGGCCATAGAAAGAACACGGCATAAAATGACAATTTTTGAGCGTGAATGTTTTCCTTGATCCAAAATACTAAAAGGTTAAACTCAGTTGATATTCTATCCACATTCACAAAATATCTTTATTGCTTATAAGACCGTACCACCATTTCGACCAAGGTTAGTGTTAGCCACTCACTTTGGAAGCCGAACGTTGTCAAATTGGAAACGCTTGTTACTTGAGAAAATTAAAGCATCAGGTATCATCATCATCTCTGCCTATTTCCAATAAAAAACCAAGACAAAAGACAGTGCATGCCAAGCCAGGAGATAAACCTTTTTTTATCCAAAGTAATCTATAGCACGCATTTATTGCAAAAAATCCAATTTACCGTATAAATAATATAAATACTGCTAACCAGATGAATAGAAAACCTTTTAACTGAAGAATAGAATAATATGGTGCATGATTAGAGCATTTATATGGCAAGTAACACATTTTGACTTTGATTTGTGAGATTTTCCATCATCCTATCATCAAACTCGCTTTCAGAAAGCGAGGATTGAGTGAAAGCGCTCTGGGGAAAGTTAGTCTGCTTTGTTTCGTAGCATCAAGCTTTTGGAAGATCCAACTGAGAAAAAACATCAGAGAAGACAAGACCATAGAACATTCAAGCCTTTCTCTTTTTACGACCGTCTATTTTTGCACAAAAAGTAAGAACCCTAGAAGAGTTGGCAATGGCGAACGTGTGGGTTATGCATGGAACAAGTGCAGAGTGAAAAGCAGACCTAGCAGAGCTGGAAAAGCAGGGAGAAAGCGGAGAAAGTTGTGCATTGTGCTGGCTGCTTCCTACAAGTGCTAACTAGAAACGCTTTCTGCAAGAAGTGAGGAAATTCCTGCAGGGGATTTAAAAGATTTGGAAGAAAGTGGAGCAAATGTGAGCACATT
Source organism: Willowsia nigromaculata (assembly GCA_034700605.1). Taxonomy (NCBI): domain Eukaryota; kingdom Metazoa; phylum Arthropoda; class Collembola; order Entomobryomorpha; family Entomobryidae; genus Willowsia; species Willowsia nigromaculata. The sequence goes on from JAQIXX010002384.1 coordinate 16,691, forward strand.
GCCGAAGGAGTGGATGTTCAATACTTTACTGGTAAGGGTTGTTGGTGTGAATAATAGTAAGGATACGGCAGTGAAATGGAAAGGGAGTTAACTGAATATTGTTAACAGGCCATATAGTGGCAAACCGAGCGCGGGCTTCCTGCAAAGTTGCATTGCAAACCCTTCTTCCTATACATGGTAAATGGATGAGAGTTGTCTGCATGCATGCATGATGCATGGAATATATACACCCACACACAGACAGTAGGCAAAAAGTTTATCAGATTCCACATGAGTTTGTTTGTAAATATTGCTTTTTAAGTTGATTGTTTCTCCTTTCTTGATTGTGCTGTAAATTTTGTTTGCTTACCAATAAACTAAGGACTGAGGGGTGTGAGTGAGAACCCACAGGTTACATCTAATTTCCTTTTAGAATAATACGTCATACAACATGTAGAAAGGGGATACGTTAATCAAAGCAAACATGAACCTGCAAATAAAGCAATAATCATTCTTCAAGGTCTTCCATGTATTCCTGACCATAATAAAATTCTTTGTTACGTGGGGTGTGAGAGCTTTGCTTCTAGTGTCAAATTCGTAGCAATAAAGAGACACCAACAACCACCGGTGATGTGTATTTGAAATGTTAGTTAATTATTTAGCATTAAGAACGACGAGGACGTGAAACGTGATTGCAATTGGTGACTGGGTTATGCAATACGAAGAATTTTAGCTCAAAAACTGATGAATCGGGTATCATTCCATGTTGTTCACTCTGTTACTTGCACAAGCTTGAATTACGAGATTTGTTGTTAAAAATGATATGATAGATTATTACATCTTTGTGCAAATCTAGTTCATCAATTATCTTCACGTATTAAAGTAATACTCTTTACTTATCCTTGTGTAAAGTAAACTTAAAGAAAACAACAGATCAACAGTTGCATACACACGTGCTAACTGTTTGGACGTAAGAAGTGCAACTGTCACTTCCAAGAAAGGCAACTGAAAGGAGACTTGTTGGGAGCCGAGTGTAGTGTAAGTTCATTTCGCTAACGATTTGATGATAATTGGTTTTTTGTCTTGAATTTGATTCTCGTTTTAGGATTTTCTGTTAACTGTGACCTAATAAGGCTCTGTTTCTTTATCTTGCGTAGATGCACAGGTACAGAACACTCTCCAGAAATCTATTTTTAGTTATCCAATCTCCAGCAGAGAAATGCGGGCGGAAATCACTAATTGGACCATGGCTCCGACTTGTATCAACAACGAGCACAAACCGTTCGGATGAATACAAAAATATATCTGACATACTTAACGTAACTTCTAATGGTAGTAAACCTGACTCCTCTGATGAAATCGTTGCTGAACATGAGAAAATCAGGGAAGTACAATCCTCTACCAACTTTTCTGGACCTGGGGGCAAAACGCGCTCAGGAGTCATTTTAGGAATAGAAACGTCTGCCGATGACACAGGTAAATTACGACATTAATCATGAAACGCAGCAATTATTTTTTGTTTGCTGAAAAGTGGTTTTATAAATCTTTTTATGAATTATACTAGGTGTAGCTGTAGTCACAACTGAAAAAAAGGTTTTGGGCGAAGCCATAAATTCACAGCTTCAAATTCATTTAAAGTATGTCCAAAATTGTTGGTGATTGTATGATTACTGGTCACATTAATTAATGTCTTATATGGTTTCTTGTCAAAGATATTTTGTTAACGTTAACGGTATATTGTTTTACAGCCACGGAGGAATTATACCACCTATTGCCAAACATTTACACGAACAACACATCTCAAGAATTTTGAAAGAGGCGATGACTCAAGCAAATGTAACTGTCGAGGACCTAGATGCCATTGCTACAACTGTCAAGCCAGGTTAGACAAATTTGCTTCTCTTTACCTGGAAGTTTCTCTGTTACAATTTGACAATTCATGTATTTAAAGTTGTATATATTATTTTTTGTTCATAGGCTTATCTTTGTGTTTACTGGTGGGTATGAAACATGGAAAGGCCTTGTGTATTCGAGGAAATAAACCCTTCATTCCGGTACATCACATGAAGGCGCATGCCTTGACATGTAGAATGCTTCACGACATCAAGTTTCCATATTTAGTCTTACTGATTTCTGGAGGTCATTGCCTATTAACAATAGCTAGATCGATAGAAGATTTTGACATTCTTGGCAGGTATGTATTTGCTTCAAGATTTTCAAGTTATCATCTTACCAACAAACCGGGCAAGTATTTCAATGTATTTAATTACATTCAATCTTACAGCACACTTGATGACGCCCCTGGGGAAGCATTTGACAAAGTAATGCATATTTATATTTAAAAAGAATGTTACCTCATTTATTCGCATTTGTTCATGAGAAAAATCAGCAGCATTAATGTTTTTATTTAGACTGCCCGGAGATTGAAACTTAATAATTTGAAAGAAGGGTCAATTCTGTCGGGAGGTGCAGCAATAGAACACTTTGCCAGTAAAGGAAACCCTGAAGCGTTCCAATTTCCCACGCCAATGAATAAATACCGGGATTGTAATTGGAGTTTCTCAGGATTAAAATTTATAGCTTTGCGTCATATACTACGGGAAGAGCGAAAATATGGTATGTATTAATGAGCATTTTTCAAGGCTTGTTTAAATTCATTTGCCAACACAAGTCTTACTTTTCTGTGTATGTGTGAATGCATTATGCATCATTTAATCCAAAAAGTAAAAATTACTATAAATACCTCGGTGTCAAAATTAAAATTGAACACGTGCCAAAAGTTGAGACTTTCACCGTTTTGAAATGTAGACAATATAGTCATACGCCAACTGTACTCAATATTCTTTAGTCGTATTTGGTATATATGCCATCAAACTGCGCTTATTAAATGGTTTGTATTTTACATTGTGTCGACTGTAGAATGTGAAGGTGGAGATGTGATCCCGACGTATGCCGATTTGTGTGCCAGTTTTCAACACGCAGTAGTGACCCATTTATGTAAGAAAATTCAACGTGGAATGATTTATGCCGATATGCGGAGATTGATACCAGACGACAACCGAGTGCTTGTAAGCAAACCTTAAATTCTAAAGATTATTAGATGGCGTATCCGATTCATGTATCTACTGTTGAAATTGTGGTGAATTTTGCGTTGTTGTTTGTAGGTTGTTTCGGGAGGTGTAGCTAGTAATCAGTACGTAAAAAGAGGGATCGAAATAATATGTCAAGAAATGAATTACAAAATAATTTGTCCAGAGAAGGAATTGTGCACAGATAACGGAGTAATGATTGCGTGGAATGGAGTGGAGAAGTGGAAGGAAGGCATTGACATTATTCCACCTTCGCAACTTGATACAGTAGATATTGAACCCAAGTATGTAATAAATTCCACGCATATATAAGTCTGCAAAAATTAGCTTTCAGTGCCAAGTTTTATGTTCCACATTGCACATGCATAAACTCTGAGAAAGCACACATGACTAAAAAAAACTTTTCTGGTCTTTTAAATTGATTTAGGTGTCCGATAGGTAACTCTTTGCAAGCCGACATTCGCCAACTGAATATCAAGTGTAAGCGGATAAAGATGAACCAACTGTATGAAACAACACCGGGAGAGTCATCATAGTCATCAGCAACAACGCCAGTAGCATAGGCATAAAAATAGGAGATCAGTGGGCAGGTATCCGAAAAGTTCGCAACCGCACAAACTGCGTTTCCGGGATTTCAAAAAATTTACTAACAAATCCCTCATTTACTAATAGTTAAGCGTTTGCGGGAAAATTGGAAGATTTCGGATGCCTGATTTTTAGACTATGCTGGAAGCTTATAATTTGCTAATTAACAAAGACAACAAGTTTACCTTCATGTTCATAAATGAAGTCCATTTTATTTTAAGAAATTATAAATTGAATGTCAATGAAAAGTCTTAACTAATGAGTATGCACTGTTACCGTACAAAAATACGAGATAATTATAAATCTTGATAACATATACTTCTAACCTCACAATAAGAAGTGCGGTCTTAAAATTAGATGATAATCATAATCATAACCTTAATTAAGTTCAGAAGATAGTCAGAGACGATTACAAATAAGCACAGGTCCAATAGAATGAAACGGACCTACAGGCACTCGGATCACACTCTTCAGCAGTTTGGATCTGTAATTTAAAATAAATACAGCGCTTATATTTAGAGTGGCTTCAAAAATGATAAGAGAAATATTGATTTTAAGAATTGAGAGCAAAAGAAAAAGTGTACCTAAGTCGATCCATGTCGGGGCTCCGTCTCCACATTTTCTGAAACATCTTTGAGATTTGCCTTATTTCCTGCACCACTTTTTAACTTCCGCTTTTCTTTGCATGACCCATCTTGGAAGTTCTCCTTATCATCATCCTTATCATCTCGAGATGGAATGAGTGGCCATGGTATTCGGCCACTTTGAAATTCGTCTATATCTTCAGCCATTTGCTTGTGGAATTTGCACCAATAGTTATCACCTAAAGTTAAAAAACACCAATTAGGAAAAATTCCTGTAAAACTGAAACTTTGCTCTCGAAATAGTTATAATTTTTTACTTTCAGGTTCCTCCAGGGGTGGGGGCGGCAGATTGCTCCAATCGAATTTTTCTGGTAACTTGCAACGACCATTTCTTTGGTGTTTCTTTGGAGCTACAGGTGGACTATGGTCTTTTGCAGGTGCTCGAGACGACCCAGAGTCAATGGCAGGCGCTGCAGATGGTCCAGAGTCAATGGCAGGCGCCGCAAATGGTCCAGAGTCAATGGCAGACGCCGCAAATGGTCCAGAGTCAATGGCAGGTGCCCCAGACGCTCCAGAGAGTTTCGCAGGTGCTCCAGACGGACCAGAGTCTTTCGCAGGTGCTCCAGAAGGTCCGGAGACATTTGCAGGCGCTCTTGATAGTTCATCTTCACAACCCATCTTGTTTTCTGAACCAGATCTTCCATCAGTCTTCAATCTGGATAGACCGGCTTCACAGCTATTGGCAGGAACTGCAGAAGACCCATGTGGGCATTTTCTCTCAATCACTCCAAGTAGATTGTCTGTATTCTGCAGGCACCCCAGATGGTCAAAAGTCGTTTGCAGGGTCTCCACATGACTCATGGCCATCTGCAGGATTTCCGAAAGATTCAGGCGTGGAGACTGAGGTTTGGAGTCACTTGAAGGCCCTCCAGATGTGGACAGATTTCCAGTAGCTTTAGATGGTCCAGCTATTTTGGGAATGATTCTGGGAATCTTCACAGTAGGTCCAAACAAACCTGGTCTATGGTCACCTGCAGTCTCCCCGGATGGTACAGACATGCGGACAAGTCGAATATCCTTTTGTTCTTCTTCCAATTCGCTTATAATTTCCTTCAATTTTTCCATTCCTACGCACAAAAGTTTCAAACTCCAACTCAGAAAGGTTAAAGCTTGTAATCAAATGCTGCTCTAGAAATATTAAGTAATTTTTACCTTCAAGTTTAGCAGCCTCTGAGTTCGGAAGATTTTTCAAATCCACTTTTTCTGGCAATTTGCCACTGTCCTTAGCAGTCACTCCAGATGAACAACCACAGGGTTCATTGGCCTTCACTCCGGCAGGTCCAGATTTAGGGCCATTTGCACTAACTCCGGATGATGCAGGTTTTGCGTCTTTGGAATTGACTCCGGCAGGTCCTGATTTGGATTTTTTGGCAGCAGCTCGTGACCGGCTATACTCTGCGAGTAGTGCGCTTCGGCGTGAAATTTCTTCCCAATATGCGTCATCTAAACTCAAAAATTGAATACTTCCGGTCAAAACCAATCCTATAAAATATATTAATTGATAGAATCGAAATATTAAGTAATTCTTACATGCACGTTTCTTATTCGATGGTGGGCACACAATCTCCTCCCAGTGATTTCGAGGATCATCAGGGTCATTTGGATTGTGTTTAGGGGGTAGAGGAGTGCGTTCCAATTTCGGTTTCGGAGGGTCGATGTCCTCCCAATCATCTGAATCATCTCCCGAGTCCATCCCATTTTCCGAGCCAAGGTCAATTCCTTCCAGTTCAGCCTTCATTTCAGTAGCCTTCGGTCTTGAAGCACCAGATTCATTTTTCTTTCGAGTCGTCCTACCAGATGGATTGGTTCCAACGTCATTTGCAGGCACTCCAGATGAACCAGGTTTGGGATCTTTGACCTTCACTCCAGATGATGCAGCTTTGGGATCATTTTTGACCTTCACTCCAGATGATGCAGCTTTGGGATCATTTTTGACATTCACTCCAGATGGTACATGTCTGGCTTCAATGCCAGGAATGTCTAGGCTCTCGGTTAAAAGGCCCTTCACAATGGCTATAGCCTTATCAAGCTTATCCATACGGTTCCGAACGATTTGCAGGTGTCCCGACTTTTCTAGGCCTGGAATCATTTGCATTTTAAGTCTGAAGTCATTTCCAGGTGCACTAGAAGAACCTGGTCTACGGTCGATTGAAGTCCCTGATGCACAGATAAGGGTATTCAGAATCTTTTCTCGTTCTTCTTCTAGTTGGCTTAGGAGTGTCCTCAATTCTTCCATTCCTAAACACAAAAGTTTCATATTCCAATTCAGAAAGGTTGATTTCAAATACTGCTCTGCAAATATTAATTAACTTTTACCTTGACGTCCAAGTTCCTGTGGGCTTGCTAGATTTTTCAAATCGAATCTTTCTGGTAATTTGTCGCCGCCATTAACAGTCACTCCAGCAGATGTACCAGGTTTGGGTTCATTGCCAAGATGGGCTAGGTCCGGGTACAGGTCCTTCAGATGAGCGATAGTCTTATCCAGTTTATTCGCATGCTTCACAGCCATTTCCAGGAGTCCCGAATTAACCTGGCCTGGAGTCATTTGCATTTTAGCTTTCAAGCGAAGGTCCTCTCCTTCCTTTTCTATTTCGTGTAACAATTTCATCGAATATTCCGCTCCTAAACAAAAAAATTTCAATTTAGAAACGATGTTCTCAAAAGATGCTCTTGAAAAAATATCAATTATGTAATTCACATTTACCTTGAAGTCCAGTTGCTTGAGGGTTTGGCAGCTGTTTTGAATCAAATCTTCCTGGCAATTTTCCACTGACATTAGCATTCACTCCAGATGCACCAGGTCCGGATTTATTGGCATTCACTCCAGAAGTTGTAGGTTGGGGGTCCTTGGCATTTACTCCAGATTGTCCAGCTCTGGGGTTCACTCCGGCAGGTCTAGATTTGGGGTCATTTACGATCACAACAGATGATGCAGCTTTAGCGTCTTTGGAATTCACTTCAGATACTCCAGGTTTTCGGTTCTTGGCGTTCACCCCAGATGGTCCGGGTTTATTGGAATTCACTCCGGCCGGTCTCGATTTGGGGTCATTAGTGCTCACTCCAGATGATGCTGGTTTGGCGTCTTTGGGATTCACTCCTGATGGTCCTGGATTGGTTTTTTTGGCAGCCGCCCGTGACCGGCTATACTGTGCGAGTATTGTGGTTCGTCGTAATGTTTCTTTCCAATATGCCTCATCTAAAGTTAAACACACTCTTAGTTAGATAGATTCCTTTGAAATGTTTATCTCGAAATATTTATTAATTCTTACATTCACGTTTCTTATTCGATGGTGGGCACTGTAGAGGCTCCCAGAAATTGCGTGGGTCATCAGGGTCTTTGGGATTCACTAATGGTAGATAGGGTTTCGATTTTGGTTTTTGGTCATCTTCGGTTTCCTCCCAGTTTTCAGAATCATCTTCCGAGTCCATTTTATCTCCTGAACCATCGATTGTAGCCGCTCCGGATAGTGCAGACTTCTTTACAGGTGCTCCGGATGGTACAGATTTTTTCGCAGGTGGTCCAGATGCTGCAGACTTCTTTGCAGCCGCTCCAGATGTTCCAGAGTCATTCGCAGGTGCTCCAGACGCTCTAGACTTCTTTGCAGGCGCTTTAGACTCCTTTGCAGGCACCGCAGATGGTCCAGACTTCTTTGCAGGCGCTTTAGACTCCTTTGCAGGCACTGCAGATGGTCCAGACTTCTCTGCAGGTGCTCCAGGTTGTCCAGACTTCTTTGCAGGTGCTTCAGATGGTGCAGACTTCTTTGCAGGTGCTTCAGGTGGTGCAGACTTCTTTGCAGGTGCTTCAGATGGTGCAGACTTCTCTGCAGGTGCTCCAGGTTGTCCAGACTTGTTTGCAGGTGCTCCAGGTGGTGCAGACTTCTCTGCAGGTGCTCCAGGTTGTCCAGACTTGTTTGCAGGTGCTCCAGGTGGTGCAGACTTCTCTG
>JAQIXX010002385.1:0-24929 GCA_034700605.1 Willowsia nigromaculata
CTCGTAGACGCCGGGGCGTCTATTTGGGGGAGGCCAGTAATTGGGGGAGGGCGTCTAATTGCGAATTTACGGTATGTGTGAATTTTACATGTTTTCCTTTGAGAACAAGCAGTTCTCGTTTAAGTGTGAGACCCAAAACCTCCCACAAGGTAAAATAATTATCTTCTAAAGTACGTCTATTAGAACGTAGATTGATTAGTGCAAGAATATGCACATGATATTTTATTTGTGGCGTTTGTTCTGTTAGCATCCAATTAGAACGACCATAGTTTTCGGTGAAAGTTTTTGGAATCCAGGTTTTAAGTCCTTCTTTAAAGCTAACTGTTTCTAAAACCATTTTTTCCTCTACTAATACATGTATTCTTGGTACCTTCGATGGAGAAACTGTAGACGTAACAAATTGGGAAAGACGATCATCATAATGGAATATCTTTATTGGCACATGGTTCAAATCAGTGTATTCAGGTGGCATTAAAAGCGACAGATGAACCTCACAGTTCCAAGGCTTGCTAAAAGTGAAAGCATGATAAGCTTCCAGTCGAATGCACCGATCATATGACCAACTTCTTGCCAATCTATTTGTAATTGTAATGTTCCCGAAGGAATTTGGACACAAAAATTTGATGCTCTTCTGGTTGACTTCCCCAATCAGATGCTGTTTGGTCAAAACTTAAAAAGTTTTTTGAAGCCATATAACATCTTGTTGTTGACTTTGGATGGATATGTCAAATTGTTTTTGTGTATCAAACAACGCTGGGACTAAACGGCGAAGTATTATCGGGTGTACACCTGGAAGAAAATTCACTCCTCGATGGATGGTTGTCGGTTACCACGAGACACTTTGATGCAACCTGTGAAACTTTATCTAAGATCTCATCCAAGTTTACAGTTGACCTAAAACAACTAAACTTGTCTACGCCAATATTACTATTCGATGTATTTCGTTGTGAAAGAACATACATGGAATACGTTTTGTTGTTAGGTTCCTCAGTAAGCTTAGTGATTTTTAGTGGAAACAGGTTTAATGGATATAAGTATTCCTTAGCATAAGACGCATGATATAATATAATGAAGATTACATGCATGACGTCACTACATATTAAATTCACAAGTTTCATTTTTGTGACTATCTAGTCGCTCAAGTAGAATTCCGAATTGCACAGAAGGCACATTTAAAATAAAAAGCATTTCAAATAAGCTAGCATTTCGATATCCAGTAGCGCACGACTCTTGTGAGAACTGAAGTACAAAGGGTAAAAAACGCTCATTGTTTTAAAATAAAGCTTTTGAGAATTAAAAGTGTACTTCATGAATGCTGAATAGTCCATCACGTGTTAAACATTTTTTTGCGTCAATCCAAATTACGTAAATATTGAACAAAGGAAGACAAGCACATAAGTTGACAATGTAGAACTTCAAAGGTAAGCAAATGTTTAAAAAAATTCCTTAGACAATACATTTTAGGCAGAATACACTACGTAAATTTAAGTGTAGAACAAATAATATGTCCCTTTCTGAAGAATAGCTTCACTCATTCACTTTTATGTACGTGCGTGCTTATGTTTTAAGTTTAAGTAACTGAAAGAAAGTTCTACTTTAAGAAACAAAGAAAGCCCATTTTCAAAAAACGTGCGAATATGAACTAGAAAATATGTTTTAACTAACTTTTATATAATTCAGACAATGAATCCGACCCAAGAAGAAACATAATGTTTGCTTAAGACAAAAGACTTGAGTGAGATGAGTTTCGACAAAACCAATATTTTATTCTTCTTAGTCTTGGAATTTGGAAGGACAAGCCTATCAGCAATATTTTTGAAAATAGTGTTTTAAATTAAATAAATTTTATATTTGAATAAACTTTCTACAATTTAATGTTTTCATAATGAATTCGGTATATACTATTCTTGTGCACTTTTTATCTGTATTTATCCAATTAACTGGAACCACTGTAGTTGGGGATGTAGAGAAGTGTCCGCTAAATAATTTGTTTGAGATATTTACAAATATTATTGGAACTTACACAACTTGGTTCGAAATACAGCAACCCAAACGTAGCCATTTTAACATGATCACTGACAGCTACAAAAACTGCATGGAGGAATCAATCGGTCCCGTTATTGCCTCCGAGAACACTTTAAATTCCTACGTATGTTGCTCAAGACTAATGGAATATAATAAAACATTACTATTGAAAATATTTAAAAGTCATAAATTTGTTAACAATGTACGATTAAAATTACAAATGTTTCGAAATGCGCCAAGATGGATACATACTTATTATAGAAATATAGGTGTTGCGGACGGATCTGGCTTATTTTTCTCAGATTTTGACTGCACTAAACAGTGTCCGTCTCCAGATTTTTATTTAGCTTTAGTTTATGTGGAATCTAACGTTGAGGTAAAATTGATTTTGGAAAAATATTATTACGTCCTCCCCCCGTGGTTAAGGGTTACCAACTTCATCGTTGCTTTAATAAAGAGAAACAACCTTAGTTTGTTCATAGGTTCCGCAACTCATACAAAGACGAACTATTTATTCTCTATTCCTACCTACGATTTAGAAAATTTGGATAAATACATGGTGTTGATGCCAAACAATAAACATCTACTCACATTTGAAAAACTTTGGAAAAGGAGCCAAATAGACAATTATGGGGTAGGTTGGGATAACTTTGTTCTTAATCACCTACGGTACTGCTACTTTAACCAAACCGTACATTCCAAAATTGATACATCTAAAGGCCCCTTTTCTGCATATTTTGAATGTACAAAATACACTATTTTGCAAGTTATGAATTGCACATCAAAGTTGTGTGTTAATACGTTTAAGTCATCGGCTAAATATGAGGACTTAGTGTACATTAGTAAAAACGCTCGTAAATTAGCCATAGATGCTAGCCCATTTGGCGTTAACTATGATGAAATAAGATTTGTCACAGTTTTGGGAAGAGAAGAGAGCAATTTAAAAATTAAGTTTGATGTATTGTCTCTTTTTAAACCGTTCACCATTGGAGTTTGGGGAACATTTGTGTTTGCAATTGTTGCTGCTGGGATTTCAATTAGTTCCACTACACACATGGATTTCCGCAAAAGCTTTTTTCAAATTTGGCTATTCTGGATTATATCTGAGGCTCTGGAAAAGGGCTTTATAAAATATCACAGTGTGACTCATCGAAATATAATTTTAATTGGAATATGGATTTTTTCAATGATATTAGTACGAAACTACTATACTTCTTGTATGTACTCATTCCTTACAATCACTCCGTCCCTTGATAACCTTCCAACAGAACTTAATGATCTAACAAGCAACCGTTCTGTAACAAATTTTGGAAATCTAATCACTGACAGTAATTTGTACTATATACTTCATTACACATGGGTCAATGCAGTTTTTAACCTAAAATTTTCCAAGACTTCATACTATGTAAAAAAACATTATCTCAGTAAGTTCCGATTTCTCCCGCCCGGGATAAATGGGAGTGCGATTATTGCAAGCTTTGTATCAGCAAGTAACTTATTACCATGTAATTGCTATACATTTCTATATCGCAAATCAAAATGTGATATGAATTTACGAACTACATTCCTTTTTACAAAACAAGTAGACTTGCAGTTGACGGTACCTCTGTTGAAGGTTTTTGCAAACCGGAAAATAGCAGTGACAATGAAAAATGATAAGACTCTATACAAGTTTCCTTTGGTTTGGCGATTCACAAAGTATAAACAATTCAACAAGTTATTTGTGACAAACTTGGGACGAATCGATAGCAATGGGCTCAGCCTAGTTTACAACAGATATTACACGATGATGAAACAAAAGCAAAAATTTGATGAGGTTAATATGCAAGGCGGACACTTTAAGCAAGTGAACTCTTTTCGGTTCTCAGACCTCATTGTATCTGACGGATTTTGGGATGGACAGCATTTCGGATCGTTGGATCAAAAACAGTCAACAAACTCATCTGTCAAGCTACAGGAGGTACATGTAGTGCTTATTTTGTACGCTATTTTGAACATTGTCTCTATTATGACTTTAGTAGCAGAAAAAGCTTCAAGGTATAAAATTCAAATATTAAGTTTTACTTTAGTATGCAGATTTCAATCAATTAGGGTTATAATTTGCAGATTCTTTAAGACTATAAGAAACATATTGTAAGCATACATATATATTGTACTGTTTTATTTTAGGACTTGGTTAAAGTATTATTGGATTTAAGACCGTAGCAAACATTGTTAGGATGAGAAATCATAGTATGGTCTTTACAGCACTTTCTAACCCAATTCCTTATATTTAAGTTGTAAATTTCAGTAGAATGAAAAAAGTCATATAGTTGTATTTTAGGTAAAGGAATAATTTGAATCGGGTCTTATACAACAAAATGTTAAATATATATGTATTGTCCGGATCCGTAGTAGAGGTTCGAGAATTTGCATAATTTAGATAAAAATATTTCTTGATTTTGTGTACCTTTGTGTGAAGCATTTATGAAAAACATGTAGATGTATGTACTTGTATGTACTCTGCCACGAGCAGATTATGATGTGTTGTGCTTAGTTGAACTAGTATTCATGTTGTTAATAAATCAATACTCAATGCTGACTTCTCTCCTCTTTTTTCTCGATGAACTGATGAGCTAGTTAAGATAATATTTTGATGAATTTAGTTTAAATGATTTACGCTCCAATGTACGGTGGTTTATGTGAAGTCCTCCTATTTTGTAAAATTGGTAAATTTAACTATTAATTGAAACTGGATCAGTCCAGATTGTGTTTCTCTTAACATTTTGTAAATGGAGAATCTAATGTTGAAAAAGTATGTCGATGAGCCGACTTGGGGGCACCATCGTTATTAAGATTTCTGTTAATTAGTTTTAAATATTAAGTTTAGAGGGGGAATTGTAATCCTCTCCATGTTAATGGAAAAGGACGCTATCCCAGAATTTTGGAGTATTACTCCCCAAAATCGCACCTTTTGGGCACACTCGTTGCTTAGAACTCACGAAGTCCACAGGGTTGTCAATTTTTGTTAGAAATTATCACATTGCCCCACAGGCATTTTTTGTTAGATCTACTTAGGTCTGCTGGTTGCGCCGCGTAAAGCCAGCAGTAGTTGAAGTAGACAATTCTGTGTTGGTGTAAGAAAATAATACAATTCTGTAAAATCGTGTAAAGTGGTTTGTTGAATAAAAGTACGTTAGCATCCTTCAAATTACAGTGGTAACACCGACAATTTATTTCTTTGCAATTTTCACTTTTTCGCATCAAAGTACATGTGAGGCATCATTCAGGGGAATATGCATTTTTGAGACTTTTTAAGCTACCCTGAGATCCGATCCGTTTTAACGAACTTCTTGGACAAGTCAGTGTCGTGGTCGACGAAAGTGCAAAATTTTCATCCTGGCCGTAACACGTATCCTGTTTTCTTGAGGAAAATGAACTCCTAATTTCGATTCCTCAACCCACACTCTCAAATTTTATATTACCTTATCTGTGAGCAGTGTAAACTATGTAGTTATTAACTGTTTATAGAAAGGATATAAGAACAGTAATAGATTTCTTATTAGACCTTAGTTTGTTGGCCTTTGTTTGCTATTAGCAACCAGGTAAATGTAGCGAGAATATTGAACTGTAGACTGTGTTAGAATCTTAACTTCAAAACAAGGCTACTGAGCCCAAATGAAGAAGTATTGAACCACCCTCCGTCAATTTTTCTTTGAATAGACAGTAAATAAAAACACGTATATGTGTACATTTAGATGGTATTAGTGGTTTTAAAAAGAAATTGTGACTTGAATAAGTTATAAGGTTCTACATTGTATGTACACTTTTTCAGGAATGTGTGCATCATTTATTTAACAATTTTTACATGAAAATGCAATCCCTCTATGTATACCAAGAGCCTTCAACTGATAAAGTTGGGAGATAAATTTCAAGTTTTAGAGAGGAGATATTTTTCTCTTTATTACTTTTCTCTTAGTTAAGTTACACATAATCTCTATATACATTTTAGAAAACTTATAATTGCCAGTTTTCTTACAAAATATATTAGATTCCGCAGTATGGATTAGAAAAGCTGTATCTTAATTTAATTAAGCACAGTGCGTGACATATTTCTAATAATAAAACAAAACCTGAAATTGTATTTGAAATTAAATAAAGAATTACTACAACAGACATTTCAGATACTTTTACTGAAGAATTCATGCTTCTGTTGACATTCGGGGAAGAGGTAAACAGATTTTTCCAAAAGGTCCCAGACACCATTAGATCGGCTAAGGAAAACGAGTTCAGTTTTTCATCGTTGCGAGTCTTAAGTGTAACTGTTTTTACAGCTTTCATTTGTTTTAGAATTTGGTGATATCGACTATACACTAAATTTATCCCATGCGCATCCCAAGCCCCCACTACACGAACAAATATCTTGTTGAATTTGCTGTAATCTGTGAATCGCCAGAACAATGGAAATTGGAGCGGCGTATTTTCTGACTTTTGAGGTGTCGTTATTTTGCGGTTTGAAAATATTTTTAGTAATGGTATTACTGTCCTCAAATTCCCACGCTTTGTGTAGAAAACACTTGTTCGTGATGACAAATCACATTTATGTGACATTTCAGATGTGAAATTTTTGCAAGGTATTGAATTTCCCTTGGCTGACATAGAAACCAAATTAGCCTCGTTAAATCCATATGGCAGGTGCTTGATTTGAGTGAAATGTTTTTTCAAAAAGTGTGTTTGGCTTTTTGAACTAGTTTTACCAAAGAATATTTTGAACCAATTATGGTATAATGAGAAGTAGAGATTATGATCAGTTAAAATGTTTCCAAAATTAGACATGGAGTCGTTGTCGTAAAACTCGTCTAATTTTTTCGGCAAGTTTTTAGGTTCTGGCAATACAGTTAATGTTGAATAAATGTCGGACACATAAAAATTTCTTAAAATTATGATTGAGAATGACCAACACATTATAATTATTACGTTTCTTTTGCTCACAAATTTGGAATTTATGAAACCGTTTTCAAAAATTTCAGATATTATCCAAAACATCCAGAAATTGAAAGATCCGCCTGATTGATTTGCTGTTCGACTTAATATCACACCATAAGTTAAGCTTGTACAAACAAACAATATCCATACATTGGTTTCGAAGGGCTTCAAAATTGAAAATATATCAACCTTAATTTTTTGCATGTCATCTTCATGGCCTAAAATAGTAACAAATTTAACAAAATCAAAGTCTGCACCAAAAGGACAAAATCCAACGGATGGCATGGCTGAGCTAAACGGATCTTCACTGATTGATAATGAATCCCTAAACTCAAGACTTCCTTCGAACGTTTCTAAACAGGAGTACGAAGTGCAATTTGTCTGTTTTAGTATCATATATTTTAAACAATCCGAAAATGTTCTCCAAAAATCCTTCGTGAAATTAAAGATACGGATTTGAAAGCAATTTTGTAGATAGTTGTCGACATCGCTTTCTTCAGTTAGGCCAAAATTATCAAATTCGGTTAGTGTCCAAGTTCGTTGCCATACATTTTGAGAAGATAGCTGGATTTGGGTAATAAGGTCCAATACAATATATTTATCCAGTTTATGAAAATTGGAACCTGAGGAAGTTTCCCAAAGAATATGAGTTCCTCTGAATAGTGACAACTTTTCATTCTTCGTGACCGCAAATATTATGTTAGTAGAACTTAAACATTTTGGCAAAGCAAATAACAAATTTCTGGTTAGCATTTGTATTTCCACATTGGATTTTTTGACGGAAACCAATCCAATGAAATATTCCGGAGGTGGGATTTCTGCAAGGCATAAAAACTTTGGGAAAACTGGCGAACTTGCATCAAAAACTCTTCTTGAATAGTTAAATAAGTCTTTAAGATTTAGACTAAATTCATGTATGGATACTCTGACATGTGTAACTTGGATAAACCTCTGCTTGTTAAATATTTCAAAAAATATTGTTTTGTTATCTTCAATTGTTTTTATGTAGTTTCCAGAATCAAAACTTGGAGCGGTAGTTAGAATTATGGGGCTATGAGGGACTTGAATACAGTCATAATAACTTTTCATAGAATGTTTTGAAGATGAATGGATTTGAAACCAAACATTGTGACCTCCAAATAAAATGGTTGCTCTATTTAACAAATCCTTCAAAGGACATTTTAAATCAAAAGATTTCACCGCGTTGCATTGACTTGAAAACATTAGAAACAGGGGAAAATATTTACTAAATGCAAGCGTAGACATGTTTCCTAGCAAGTACAATTTCAGATGTCTGGTTTAGAAACCTTCTTAAACTAAGTGTATCAACTTTTGTATTAAAACTTTAGACAAAAATTCCAAATCCTCCCGTGTGTCAACGTGCTGACATTAACTCTGAAGAATGTTTTGTTATCCATACTACAGGCTTTTAAATACATTGTCATGTCATTTTAACAATAATAAACTGTTTATGTAAACCATTTGAAGTGAAGTGAAGACCTCTTTCCTTGTGACGCAAGTTATTTTGATGAATGAAAAAAAAAACAAGTAAATATATCAAGAATTTAGTACAAAAAACTTTACTTTTCTACACAAAAAACATCTTTAGGAATCTTTTGTTTTATAAATTATAGAAAACTGAGGTGTGTTTGAATGTGAGGTTGTGTTTGGATATGAAATATTCGAATCTAACTATTTTGTCATTTAAATAAAAGACATTGTGTATTTTACGCACACATTCAACCCCTTATAATAGTGAAAGAAAATTACTGAAGAGGTTGTTGTTGTAAAACAGAGTTGGAACTCACTGTAGCTCTTTTCATTTAGACACTCAAGTTTCCTATGCAACCCTTGTCTTGAAAAAGAATAGTCTTTTGGCAGCGTATTTGTTTTGATCAAGTCAATCTTCCGACTAGTCCTACTAGAATCTCTTTTTTCATCAAAAAATTCAAATGATTGTGGTGCAAATATATATGGAGCATTTTGAAGCCACTATGACGGTATAAAATTTGGACTATGCCACTATGCTCAAATTGGATACATGATTTTTGATTTTTGATTTTTGCCTATGATAGGTATACAAAACTTTTACACATCATACATTTACACGTTTTAAAAGCTTCCTCCCGGGCTCAGACGCTATTCATATATTTAAGAATAGCTCCCACATCCCGAATATCACTCATTTATTTTTTTTCAATTCTAAGGAAAGTTTACAAACAAACGTAAATTGACAATTGGTATTGAATAATAATGTACACATACGAGCATCTTATAAAATTCAATTTTTTCAGGAAACCTTTGTATGTGAATTTTTAGATAATATAATCTAAAATAGGGATTTTCAAAGTTTGGTGCTGGAAACACCTTTCTAGTTCTTAAGGTTGTGCAGTTAGAGATAATTGCAGATGAGCCTGGCTTCTCAGCTATTTTCAAATTATTTTTTAACAATCGAATATTTCATTTTATTTTGGCAACTTGCAAAGCATACACAATTCAACAAGAATACAGATCATTAAAGACTATAGCATAAACAAGGGTATAGAATGGCGTATACGTTTGGTCATCCGGCATATCTGACCGTAAAAAAATGACGTTTCTCGCGGAACTGTTTAACATGCGGAGATACGCGAGAGCGGAGATCGCTCGCTCAAAATTTCTCCCTTTAAGCCCATGTTATTTGAGCTCTACAAGTGACGTCACTGCTCAAGAAAAACGGAGAGCCGGTATGCAGGTTGGCCTTGGATTGAGCATTGATATATTGTGAGCATTATAGGCAAATATTTTACCTTGTTATTCCGAAACATACGCATACTATCGGTTTTAAGACTGTACCCCACTATGGTAAAAAATAGTAATTTGGGGCTTAGCAACAATTATTATTCCAACTCCTTACATTTGGCAAATATATTGAAGCAGAGCATAAATATTGTCTTTTATCTTGAAATTAATTTCTTAGAAAATATGTCGCAGAAGAAAACAATAATTATCGGTAAATAAATACTTGTGAAACTTATTCGATAAAATTTTCCTACTCTGGTAAATTTTTAAAACAATATGACGAAACCGAAATGAAGCTTCAAGCATTTACTTTTCCAGAACGAGTACCATCCAAACGAAATTTTTTGGCTTAATCAGCACTGCTTTTCATTCAAAGTGTATAAATCAACATTATTTAATTAGAATTCCTCAATAGTTTCCCAAATGAGTGAATTGTCCTTGCATGTGCTTGCTTCTTACACTAAAGGGGCCCGTTAATACAGTTGCTACCAGAAACTGTGTTACGTGAAATATTGCTACGGCTTTAGGACATACTTGTATTAGTTGTTTGGCAAAATATCGTAGCACTGGCCAAATTATTTGCCAGTATAAAATCTTCGTTTATTGAATATTTTAAATGTTATGTAATTTAATTTAGTTACATTCTTTACACCTCAAAGTTTTAACATTCAAGTCTACAATTTACTAGAAATCAGGCAAGATATCCCCCTAACGGAGCTATCGCAACAAATTTGGTCTTGACAAGTTTTTGACAATTTTGACATATTTTACCAGAACATTTACAATTTAGAAGAACAAAATGGTTATATTAAGGTTATTTGGGATAAATATCATGTCTGGTTTTTTCTTATGCGTTGTATTTTATACATGCAAAGCAAATTGTGAAACCGTCGGTGAAAGAGGGCATGATGAATCCTTTCCGTTCAACATGGCTATACATAATCTTCAGGGAAAACAGTTTTTAAAAGTTTCGAGGATTCATACGAATAACTCTGATGTCCACAAAAATTCTAGAGTAAATCTCAAAGGAATAAATTCATTTGAGAGCAATACGAACAAAAATTGCTACACTGTAATTGATAACTACAAAAATGTGGATCTAGCTCCCTATGAATTTCCAGTGGTAATAAGACAATCTACACCAGTCATACTTTTAAAATCAGTACATTCACAGGTTTCTTCGGAAAATCAAAACAATCGTGATTTTATTTGGCTGCAGAATGTAAAGAGCTTTGAAAATCTTACTTTCCCAATATTGCAATTTAATGAAAGACATTTAACTATAAAATGTCCTGCATTGGCAATGATGTCGACACTGACAATAATTGTGGATCCGGATCGGGAAGGGTACAACATGTCATACGACATGTGTGTTGAATTTGACATTTTCAAAATAGCAACACGTAGCAGACCATGGAACTGCGAAATACACTGGTCCGTTTTTCTACCCTACCAATACGCAGATCAATCTATTGTTCCGGTGACAACATTTGGATACAACTTAATTTCAAATGGTGAACAATTCGCTAATGTCTTGTGCTCAGAAGTCCCAAAAATATTTGTTTTGGTTGTAGAAGAAAATACTTTCTTTGAAAAATGGTCACGCTTAAGATTAAAAATCTGGATGGACAACTTATTGACCACATTCGAAGAGAACTCTAAAAACTTGTTATTTGACAGATCCCCGGATGCTAAGTACAACATTCACTTTGCCGCTCTGCTTCAAACAGAAATCTCAACACAAAAGTACCCCATTAATTTATCGAATATGGTCGCATTCAATTTCAAGCTGAAGCAATTCGTTAGAATAGTGTTTGTGCCTCAAACGAGCAGTTCTGATGGCAATTTTAAATATCAAGGGTATGCAGACATACTATATGGGAAGGATGCGTTAGATCATAACCCAAGGTTTCAGATGAATCTTCAAATAATAAATTTTAATCATGACATAAATAAAGCGCTATCATATATACTACGTCATATGAGCAAATGCGAAAACTTGCTTTGGCCAATTCGAAAATTTTCCTCGGTGGCTAAGTTACCTTTTATTAACAAACACGACAAATTTGCACATGGTTTAGTTTCTCTTCTATTTGAAATATTTCAAAATTTTACGTACATCACACATTCTGATGATGTATGTGAAAACTCGCAAATTATTCCCTGGAAGGGTTTAATTCCAGATAAACAAATCCAGTCTAGCTTGGTCGTTTCTCTTACAAAGAAAAATGTGTCGTATGTTTACCCAATCTCTGTTGTTGACAAGCTTACTGACTTACGGTTTATCAGTTGCAATCAAAAGATAGTTTTTGGGACCGTGGCATTTCTAGAGTTTACAAATGTGTATGGGTATCCTGTGTGGATATTTATAATTGTATCGTCAATTATTGTTGCTGTAGGCTTAGCCAACCTGACGCATTTGCAAATCTCATTTTCATCTAGTTTACTTGGTGTCATTAAGTGTCTGCTGGAACAAGGTGACCCTTTTAATGAGTCATTACTTCGATATAACAGAACACGTTTTCTCACCATATCCTTTATGCTAGCCGCATTGGTGCTGAGTAATGCTTACAAGAACACAAATGTATACAATTTAATTGCTCCAAGGGAACCTGTACCCTACGAATTCTTTCGGGAATTAAAAGAGGACGGGTTTACCATTTTGACTAGATCCGAAGATGTTGACATTGACGCAGAGGAAATTGAGTCCTGGTGGCCACATATCTCAGAAATGTTTCCACAAGAAATATATGTGAAAACTAATAAATTTCGGCACTTTTTACAGGAGAACATCTTTCACACTTTTCAAATTACGTCAGAAGTATCTGAACAATGTTTAACTGATTTGTACAATGATACGGGACTCCACCCTGACTTGAGAAATATTTCTACAAGTATTCTTAAAAGCTGGTGGCCAAACTGGACAGAGGTAGACATCGAAATTGCTAGAAAATATTTTGGGGACGTTGCAAAAATTATTGAGGACAAGGAACAAGATTTAATTTATGAGCATTTGAAAGATTGTAAGAATTCAGCAGTCATACTCCCAAAGTATATGTGTGAATCCATAAAGCGGAAGTTGAAGAAGGATAGTGTGCCTGGAAATGTGTTTGTTGGGACAGAAAAATTTCTTAATGTTACTCTACAGTTTGAACTTACTGGATATGTCTCCGTTTCTATCATAAAAAGAATGCATTCCATTAGATCTTCTGGGTTGTTTGAATGGTGGGCTAATATTGCAACAGATAGCGGAGTTAGCCCTGTAGTTAACGATAACCAGGAAACAGTAACAACGCCAACAATGAGTGGAAATGTGCAGGCAATATTTTTGCTGCTGACACTGGGATTGGCTATTTCATCCCTAGGCTTTATAGTGGAACTCTTAAAGCAAATGTTTACCTGAACAACAAATCTAAAAATCTATAAAACTTTCCACCATTGCAAGTCGGCATGCCTAAAACCTGAATTTTATGGGTTAATATAATAAAATTTATAAGCCAAAATAGCCGGACAACAGGGTAGTGTGCAATGTTTGGGAAATATAAAATTATAGTAGGGAGTAGTGGCACGGAAGCAATCACAGTAAAAATATCAATGCGTACATACTAGTTTTAGAATTACAACTATTGTGATTCGTTTTACTTATGAAATCTAGATTTTATCTCGTCAAGTTTTGGTAATTTTTTATCTTGTTGTTTGCCGTTACTGTGGTTATATTTTATGATTCATGCAAAATAAATATTTTCTGTGGAATTTGAAGATAAAGTCTGAAATAGTTGAAGTTTCCATGTTTCAAAAAATCATCCAATTTATTGTATGCTGCCGAAACTCTCTATTTATAGATTGTATGCTCTAAATACAATGTATTGCAAAACAAAGCAGCATAAGAGAGAATTGCGGAAATTCATATTCACACTGTGTTTTTACTCGCTACCTCTAACATCAAAATTACTTTCGGACAACACCAATCTTCAAATTGTTTTCAATATTTAGTAATTAAATGAAGATTTAGGGTAATTAAACATAAATGTAATACACATGCGTAATTTGAATGTGATAAGTACTTTCTTTAAAAACGGTGGCTTTAAAAAAAAGTTGTACAGTGTGTGCAAAACACCCTATGACAAACGTATGCATACTTTATTGAGTGATTTTTTTACATTAGAAGATAAGTGTCCTTCATTAACCACTTCTGACGTTAACACTGAACAATGTTTTGTTGTCTATGTCATACCCTTTCAAATTGTCATTTCAACACTGAAAGGCTACGTAAACCAATTTAAGCTTTCAGTAATCTTTTGTGTAATTTGTAGGAGTCTTGAAATGTCGCTTTAAAAACCGTAGTAGAATATTATTTGCCAAACTCTGACGCATATAATTTTGATGAGTGCAAAAAACCAAGTTAACGTATCATCAGTTTTATACAAGAAGTCCATCTTAACCTTATCATAAAGCAAATTTTCATTGTGTAATCTTTTGTTTCAATAGACAATAGAAAGCTGGGGTGGTAAAGTCTATGCTTAATAAGCTAGAGTCTAAGTTTGGTTGCTATATTAGCTCTTGTGTTTCTTTACTCCTTAACATTCAATTTCTAACTGTAATGATACAAAAGGACATATAAAACCACATAACTATCGATAAAAATGTTGAGTGAACAGTTAGAGTATGTAAAACAAGCAAACACTCATTTCAGCTTTTTCCATTTGGATACTCAAGTTTCTTCTGCCCCCCATATTTAAAAAAGAATAATTCTCTTGCAACGTATTTCTGATTAAATTTAAGTCTTTAGTATACATTGCCTTCGTGTTAGGAGATAAACAGATAAAGTGTAAATTAGCAAATTTTCACTCTAAATAGCTCCTATAATGATTATTCATAAGGAGATACAAGTATTGTTTTTGGTTTTCACATTTTTGAAGATCTACTATGTAGATTGTCATTTTGTTGCTGAATGTCCAATAAAGAAATTCCTACTTATATTTTCGCTCTTAACTGATAATCCGACTGTGTGGTTTGATATTGCAAAATCTAAAAAGCAAATTTCATTAAAAAACTTTGATAATTACAATAGTTGCATCGAAATTCCATTCAACCCAATAATAGCAACTAAAACTAAAACTTTGAAAACCGGTTGGTGTAAAAGAACAATGGAGCACAGCCAAACCGCCACACTTAAAATACTTAATTTGCAGAAATTTAGCCCTGTGATTCGCCTTAAAGTAGCATTATTTCAAGATAAACCGCTTAGCATAAATACTGTTCAAACAGAAACAATCTATGGAGATATGTCAAAATTAATATTTACAAATTTTTCGTGCAATTTAAGAACTCGACCTCCACATTTTTACCTTAGTTTGTTATCGGCAAATCGCTATGTAGAAGCTGTGATGCGACTACTTAAGAGTTTTGTGGTTTTACCCAGGTGGATATTTAGCCCTAACTTCATAATCGGCATACAGTTTCTAAATTACTTGAAATTGTTCAAAGCAGGAACAACAAAATTGAAAACACATTTAGCTCCGTTACTTCCAAACTTCGAATTGTCCAACATGCACGTATTCCTGGTTTTGGATCCAATGCATGAGTTTCACTTCAAATCTCACTTGAGCTGGAAGAAACTATGGTCACTAAAAACTCTAGAAAATTTTGGTCTCTACTCCAACACTTACATAGACAATCATCTTAGAAACTTCTATGGGCATTCTCAGATGAAACAGGAATATCCTTTAACCCCGCATCATCAATGCATCAGGTATAACATATTATCTAATTTAAACTGCACAACAGAAACGTGCGTTTTAGGACAAAAGAGCGATTTAGTTCTAGTAGAGTCCATCTTTAATAAAAAATCACGCTATCAAAGTTCAAATATATATGAGGCATTTGGAAGCGACTATGACGGAATAAATTTTGTCAGTCTTAAGCAAACAAGAAATGAAGTTTAAACTTAAATTGGAAGTTGTTTCTTTGTTTAGACCCTTTAAAATAAGCGTATGGATTCCATTTTTGATTTCAAGCATGACAGTTGCATTCGCAATCCAAAATATTGTGCCATGGTCCAAAACTCATATTTCAACGTGGACAATTTGGGTTTTTGCTGAGGTGTTTGAAAAAGGTTTCAAGGTTAATCGATATTTGAATGCAAGAAAATTTGCTCCTATATTGGTATGGATATTCTCAATGATTGTGATACCCAACTTTTACACATCGTATATTTATTCGTTTTTAACTGTCTTCCCAACACCAGCAAACTCACCAAAAAGTTTTTTGGATATTACAAAAGAAAATTCAGCAGCAGACGTTGGGAATATATTGACTACAAAGGAGTCTTGGATTTTCTTTAAAAGCAAACTACATGTATCAAAAAGATACTTCAAAAGAAATATAAACTCATCATTTGCGAAGCACTTGAGCTTGGTGAATGAACAAAATGGTGTTGATTTTATATCCAGTTTTTCCTCGGACGAGGGATTTATTCCATGTAAAGGCATGCTAAACGGTTCTCGTAAAGGTAAGTGTAAAGTAGGTTTGCGCGTTACAATTATATATAGGACGCGTGGAATAATGAGGCCGATGATTCCACTCCTGCATATTTTTGCAAATCGAGGTTTGTCAGCTCCCGTAAATAAAAAAAGGAACACTTTATTATCTGCCAACGGTCTGGACTTCTGAGGAGTATAGTGTGCAAAACGATTTATTTCTAAGGAAGTTGGGGCTAATGGATGCAAGTGGATTAAATTTACTTTAATAGCGAAGTCAGTCTACAATGATGTATTTAATAAAATTAAAAGAAGCAAATCAGAAAGGAGGATTTAATAGGCATTTCAGTGGTTTTAATTTAGCTGGTCAAATAGCAGCCGGAAAATTCTTAAATCCACAAAATGAATTTGTTTCAAGTAATAAAAGACAGAGAGAGTCGTCAGTTAATCTGATGGATGTCCTAGTTGTGGTTCTTGTGTATTCGGCTCTGAATATTGTTTCAGCTGTAGCTTTATTTATGGAGCTATGTAGGTTTTATGTTAGCGGTTCAACAAGGAAAAAATTCTTGATTTTTAACTAATATATTTAAATAATATATCATTATATACTAAAATAAATAAATAAGTTATAACAAATTTTCATTGCAATACATTTATCTATAGAAAACGCATGAGTTTTTTTCTTTGCGAATAAACAAAACATGCTTTTACGTGCCAACGAGATAAATGAAAGTGATTGTATCATGCGAAATAACTTTTGTACTGCATGATAGCAAAAATTACGTTTTGTTACAAATTGAGAAGAGACATTGTATCTTATCTATTCATTCACGCATACAATGAAGGCTTTTGCAACCACTAGTTTCCTTCTAACTAGAGCAAAAAGGTTACAGATCCACCATATTAAAATAGAATTGGTCCAGATGCCTTGTATAAAATATCATTAAATTTATAAGATAAAGGCCTCCATCATGTTACCTGGTATGCTTCTTTTAAGTTTGCTTTTAAGAGATACAGCTAGGCTTAAAACTTAAAACAAGAGTTTAAGATTAGTTTATTTAGCACTAATTTTAACTTAACTTTTCTTTATGACATTATGTTAGCTGTTTGAATTGCACTTTATTTATATTGTGTACAATCGTATGCAAACAAAAGCTTCAAAATTATAGAAACATTTAAGATTGATCATTAAATATTTGACTTTGATCCAAAAGCTTTAAAGTAGCAAGCATGTCAATGGGCATTTTTTAAGTATTTGCGTCAATGTGTTGAATATGTGTAACAAAAGATAAAGCAATCGGCAAGAACTTGATGAACTTCAGCACTAACAAGGGAACGTATAAAGTGTCAGGCCAGAAAGCAAAAACTTAAACATGTGTATTTCAAAACATTATATTTCAAAAATGTTTTATTTAGATAAATTGATATTTTGAGCTTGCATTCTGAAGTTTGAGTACTTAAAGCCTCGGAATCCCATGTTGATATGTTTAACGCAGAAAGCGACACCATATCTTGCACTTTTTTCACGGCTTTTATTTTGGTGAGAAACCTTACGAAAACTGACGATGCTTTTAGAAAACAAAATTGTAGAATATCTGAATATTCTACCCATTTGTTTATTATTCTAAAGTGTGTCTTATTTCAAGACACGTGCAATTTTTATGTCTGCAGGTACTGTATGGAAAATTAATTGAGCAAAATTCTCGGTATGCTTTTGCCATTATATATCCTTATGCATTCCTGTAAATCTACTTTACCCTTGATCCAACCTTCACTGTAGTAAAACCTTAGCTCTATACATAGGCAAACAACTTAATCGTACTATCCGGTCACCATTAATTTTTTGCATATTCCATGCATCACGAATATATTACAAAAATTAATATACATTTCAACAACAAGTTAACAACAGTGTATGCATATTTATGACGCCAATATCGAAAATAGTTATCAAAACATTGGATTCCTTTGTAAGTTTGAAAAACTATGCAAATATTACAATTGTTTAAATATCCATTATAATTGATGTGTGAGAAATAAGCAAATAACCTATTGTCTTTTTTACAAAAGGAATGATTTTACAAAGGAGGAATTGTGGTTTGTATCCATAAAGCGGCACTTAAACTTTTTGTTGCGTTTTGGAATGTTGAGTTTTAAATTTGTTCGTTAATTGTAAAGTGCTTTTGTGAGTCCAAAATAATTTTTCATTGACATACTTGGAATTCCACAAAAGTTTAATGAGTTTGAAATACTGAAAATTGTTCCAAGCTTTTGTTCAGGTTGAAGGAATTGTTTTACATTCTTGAGACTTCGCCCGGCCAGAAACATTTATAGTCATTCAGAGATTGTACGGTATTTTTTTGCTTGCCAAATTCTTTGATTTGGTTTTATTGCAACTTCAAGATTTTTAGTTTTGAAATTCCTATTAAGAATGTTTTCACTTGTGTTTTGGAAAGCGGTGCCTAATACACTTATTTTAACACTTTTGTTTCCAATCATTCGTAACGTGGTGGGTTTGCGTATGGCAATTTGTCCACTAAAAAAATTTATTGCTAAGGTTTCCCACTTAACAGAAGATCCGACAGTTTGGTTTGACATTGACAAATCAACTTTCACAAGTTCAGGCTTAAGCTTAAATAATTATAATTATTGTGTCTCAGTTACTTTCAGCCCAATAGCATTAAGCAGCCCAGTAGAGAGTTATCAAGGATGCAAAGGTAATATAGAAAATAATTCAACTATGTACTTAAAAATATTTAAGGCCATTGAAACTAGGCTCATTTATTCGCATCAAAATTTTACCTTTTCAAGACATACCACTTTATATTGATACAGTTAAACCAAAACCAAAATATGTGGATGCATCCACTTTACTGTTTAGAAATGGGATATGCAGTGCAGTTAATCGTCCTCCGCAATATTACATTTACTTATTTTCCACCACAAACCAAAGCGAGTTGACAAATTTTGATACAAAATATTACGTTGTTTTACCTCAGTGGTTGCACAGTACTAATATTTTCGTGGGAATATTACTTAACGAAAAAATAGAATGGTTTCGAGGTAACCGTTTAAGTTCAAAAACTCACTTGTTCAAAAAATTCAGGTACTTATCACTTAAAAAACTGAATGCCTACATGGTCTTTGAAAAGGTACCAGTGTCTGCCTTATCATGTAGGTTGCATTGGAAAAAATTATGGTATATTCAACAAATAGACAATTTTGGTTTGCCGCATGACAACTATGTAGATAGATATATTAAAACCTGTTACGGGAGTAATTCTCCAATCAAGTCAGAAGATTACTTAACGGCCTATCATAAGTGCACAAAATTTAATATATTTAATAGCGTAAACTGCACAGCGGAGTCTTGTGTTTTTATCCAGGGATTGCAGTCAGACTTATTAGGTTTTCACAGTGCTATGTTTCCAAGATCGAATTATCAGATTTTCAAGTATTTTAGCGCTTTCGGAAGCGATTACGACAGCATAAAATTTGTTTCAATTTTAGACAAAGAAGAAACAAACGCGAAGTTTAAATTTGATATAGTTTCTCTCATTAGACCTTTTAAAATAAATGTTTGGATTGTATTTGTAATTACATGTTTGACTGTTGCGTATGCAATTAGTAAATCATCTCCAAAATTGCATGTGGAACATTCATTTGGTATGTGGCTATTCTGGGTTTTCGGAGAAATATTTGAAAAAGGATTTAATGTTAAAAAGTACTTAAACATTGGCAACCTTGCACCAATATGTATATGGCTTTTGACCATGGTAGTTATTCGAAACTTCTATCTGTCGTCCATTTACTCTTTTCTTACGGTATCTCCAATTCTGACGAATTTCCCTAAAAACCTAGATGAAATTATGAACAAAAGCTCAACAATCGATTGTGGAACTTTACTAACTGAGCAAAATTTGTACAATTTTCTTACTGAGCAATGGCTAAAATCAGAAAGCATCCATAGGTGGCAAAAGTCAAAAAAATTTAATGGAACATTTTTATCCCGACTAAATTGGATTAGAAGTGGACAAAATGAAATCAAATTTGTCTCCATCTTTTCTTCGGATACTGGAATCATATCATGTGGAAACCGAGAAAACTTAGTAAAAGTAAACTGTGGAGTAAATTCGAGAGTGACGTTGATATATAGGACTCGTGGAGATCTAACATCGGTGGTCCCTCTTTTACAAATTTTTGCAAATAGAGGAATCACAACTTCAGAGACCAAGGAGGCAACGCTTTATTTTTTTCCGATGATTTGGGCATTCAAGCGCTTTAGTATATTTCACGAGCTTTTCCTGAGAAACCTTGGGTGGATAGATGCTAGTGGATTGAATTTAATATACAAACGCTATCACTCAACTATTGTTCAGATTTTCAAAATCA
This sequence comes from Willowsia nigromaculata, assembly GCA_034700605.1. Classification (NCBI taxonomy): domain Eukaryota; kingdom Metazoa; phylum Arthropoda; class Collembola; order Entomobryomorpha; family Entomobryidae; genus Willowsia; species Willowsia nigromaculata. The sequence continues at coordinate 20,643 of JAQIXX010002385.1, forward strand.
AAAAGGTAAACAAAGAAAGAGAATTCAAAAAATACTTGAATATATGGCACCTAGCTGACCAAATAGGTACAGGAAAGTTTTTACATTCACATGAATTTCTCGTTGATGCTTCTAATTCGGGTGAGTCGTCAGTTAAACTCAAGGATGTTACCGTTGTAATATTTGTGTATGCGGTCCTGAATATCGTTTCGGTGTTATTTTTATTTTTCAGTATTTTAAGATTTTATATTACAGGCTTAATTAAATCGACATGTACAAACAATGTTTTAATAATTCCGCATTAGCAAAGTTCACATGAAAGGTTTTATACAAGGCGACAAATGATTTTATCTATTTGATAACAGTCTTTAAAGTTAGATATATCATCTTGGAAAAATAAAACGGTGAGCAGAAAAAATATATTTTTAAATGAGTTGATATTGTGCGTCTCGTCCAATTTAAATTGCTCTTGGTGACCCTTCGTGGAAGAGGTTTGAAAATGTTTGGTGAATATAATTTTTTGTAGTATGTCAATATTTTTATATCAATACATTTAAATAATTATAACTTAATATCTATAATGAACATATATGAATACTTAAATACTGACTTAATAAATTATATAAAATGAATTGATTATAAGCAATTGTATTGCTATATTGAAATAATACATACGAAATGACCGCCAAAATACATATACTACCCAGTGACTATGAAAATCGTTTTTTTACTCTTTAGAACGATTACACACTAAATATTTACCATGCATTCAGGAAAGTGATCGACAAAGGATAGGTTGGTCTGCTCACCACTGGTGTCATTTAAAAAGCACGTACAAATCATTCGCTTATTTCAATTTCTTTGACCATCCGCAGAATTTCTTATAATATTTTAAATCATGCCTATTTTGTAGAGTTTTTAAAGGGCTTTGTTATGTTTGCGAGGCGGTATCTATAAAAAGATCCTAGTGAAGTTATAATTTCGGGACACCTAAAATTTTTCAACTTTTTGTCTTTGCATTTACTAATTCCTTGTTATATTGCATATGCTCTTTCACATAAACCGTACTTGTAGAGAAATGCTTGGGCTATAACTTGCATGTTTTGGTTTTCCGATGTGCCCAATAACGGGAGATATGAGCAAACAACCTGATCCAGGGATGTGAAGTTGTAATTTTGGGACACAGTGTATGTGTATGTTAATCTTTTTTAAAGTAGGAATTAAGAAAACGAGAAGGCTTAGATTTTGGTGGAATGCTCAAGATAGAGACTCCAGTTTTGACTTTGGCTTGACAAATGAGAATGGTTTTTGTATAGTTTAACATATTATCACAAATATGAAATACGTATGAAATTATGGTCGGTAACTGAATAGTTTATATTTTGTATAGTTTTGTTTTTGATTCAAAAAGCATATTGAATCATTATTTCTTAATCAAATCAATCAAAACCTACATAATTCAAAGGACGCATCATGATCCCAAAGACCACTAGCTCAATTAAGTTGATATCATTTGAAAAAATTAGTTGGGCTTTTTGAGTTGCTGGGTTGTTCGAATTCGGTATAATATTTACCGGACATAGAAATTCTTACAAATGGCTCGGGAGCACGAAGTTTGCCATCCCTGGTCAACCTGAAAAATCCCTGGTGAAACCCTTCCCAGGGTTATCAGCACAAAGTTGTAAAATTCTTACTGAAAAATAATAAGTATGGAAATCATAACGTATTATATACAGTTTTAATAAATCGCTGATAATTCAGTTCAAAAGAAACTTAAATATTTAATACTTTTCAAACAGAAAATTCACGCAAAACGTTTATCATTAGGCCTACATAATGTTAAAAATGGTTTTTATGATAATTTACTTATTTACATATATAACATTAAAAGTATTCAGGTTTCACAGATTCCACACATGGTATTTGTCTACTACATTAAGTAACTTTTCTTTCAGAGTTACGTGTAAATTATTTTCTACATAATTCTTAAAACTCAAATCTTTAAGTTTACGGTAATATATCTGTTTTTTTAGTATCCTGAGAGAAAATACATCTTTCTGAAGTTTACATTTCAAAAATTTAAGCCTTTTTTAGGTGTATGAGTAAAAAGAGACCTAATTTCGTCGTCCATCTCTTTCTGGTCATATGATATTGAGCATAGAAATCCATCTCGTTTCTCATATTCTTCGCATTTCCCTGGAAAGTGATCCTTGTATTCGCACATTGTTTCTAAATATTGCGTATCAATGTAAAAATATAGTATCAAATTGTTTTGTTTGTGGTCTCCAAGCTCTAGCTCTATGTGTTTACGAGTATCCGCAGTTTTCACACTATCAGTTTTATTCACGTCATTCAGAGACACAACTATGGGATACGTCTTTTTGATGAGAAAAGCCTTTTCTGATTTAAAGACAGCTTGAACATGCATTCTATAATAACCCATGCTAGTTTGGAAATCGTGCACATCATATTCGCACTTTTTCCCACCTATAGCGCTAATTCTTAAAATTATCAAAATCATTAAACATTTAAAGTTCCCAACCATGATAATTGATTTCGGTATGATTTATTTATTTTTAATTGGTAATTCCTAACTACTTGGGTTAGTTCCTACAAATTTATATAGTTACTGTGCCAGCTTCGTGTTCAGGGTCCTAAGTTCATTTACACTTTCCGAAAACCTTTCTAGTATTCGTAGTCCTGCATTTGACTTGCTAGCGCCATTTGGACTCCTTCGTTTGCAAAGTGGCTGTAATTAAATGGAGACATCCATTTCAGCCGCTAGTGTTAAGTTCTAAATAAATACTGAAGGAATATAAATTAATGTCATAATTTTGAGTGATTTACCTTTCAAAGAACAGCAATTCGCACAAAAAAAATGGCGCAGCGTTAACAAAAGGCCTGTGTACGTTGATATTCGTGTTTAAAACAAAACTTTCACTGATACTCTATAAACAAAATATTTTTTATTAAATTTAACTCTGTGATAAAGTGCAATGAAATGCGTGTGGTAAATCATCAAGGCAGAAGCTTCATTATTACTGTAATAGCAAATACGTTCAAAGGTAGTGACTAATAAAAAGTATGAAAATAATTGAAGAAATGATCAGTAGTAAATACGTATAGCCCGTGATTTCTTTTATGGCCATTATTACGTGCGTTTTTACATTATCATAATGCATCTTACAGAATATTGCCAACTACTAAGAGAGAAATTCTAATAGTTGTTCACAATAGAACAATAAAAAATGCACGTAAAAGTTGTGACTATCTATCTATTGTGCATAAGTATTATTCAAGAGCCATTAAAGTTGCCTCAATCGCTTTGTTGCTTACACTTTTATATAGAATATACTTGCATCTGCATGAAGGGTGATTACATTCTACTCTATCATTCATTCAATCTGATATTGTCATATTTACAAAGATAGAATCTATGGATTCATAAAAAATACATAATGATATTTATGTGTGAATACACAAAATATCGCAAATCACTATGATCAGCATGTAGTGTAGAGTAGTAAGGATTTTGAGTAGGTGGAAAGGAATATCATTTGGCATCAAGTTTTGCATGAAAATAAATATTGAATGGATAAACTGATATTGAAGGCCATCTGAACGTTGCTCGGATAAACTTAAACATGCTGACCTTCATAATCATCCTGCCAATATGATGTAATTTCATTCAACTGGACCTGTACCTATTGTATATCCCATCCTTCTCCAGACATCAAAACTCATTTCTTTTTAATGCGACTGATAACACTGTGATCCAGTTAGTTAGCAGCTGGCAGCTACACTGAAATTATAATCTCGTGGTAGTTCAGGGCAAAAACATGTGCTTGATTATTGCAAAACTTGAATTTCTTGTTATTTTATGAAAATAAAGCAGAATATACGCTTCTAAAAGCTCTGGCCTGTCATTAGCACCGGTTTTGTATTTAAGAATAAAAGAATTTGCCAACTTCTTGTCATTTGCTGTCCAGCCTCTTTGGAACTGCAAAACAGGGTTAAGTTTTCTTACATAATTTTATTACCTCCACAGTTCAAAAATGATCACGTACGACCAACTGTACTGACTGTATTGACTGAATTCAGATAACACTTGAATAAATTGTTACATTACATTACATTACATTACCAAGCAGTGTATTTCCTCGAGGGCATTTTACGAATGCCCCCAAACTGGAGAGATCTTTTGCAGAATAGACCGCTAGAGTTTTTAACATTCTATTTGAAGCGACATGCTGTTCGTGTTCCATTTCAGGTAAGAATGGAACTTCTTAAGTATATTTTGTGCTATAA
>JAQIXX010002386.1:0-24924 GCA_034700605.1 Willowsia nigromaculata
GTCCCATCTCTTTTCCGTACAATGACTTCCCTTTTGGCGTCCAGCTCGATAAGCTTGAAGAGCTCGTGATGAGCGATCGCCTCTCAGAATCTCTGTCATTTATTCGGTTTACACCAAACTTGAAAAAGTTGTGTATTTGCGATGTGGTGGAGGACAGGCCACCAATTATTTCCACACAAATTGTGGAAAACACTGAAGCCCTCCTGATGAAGGATGTGACTCTGCGAAATTGCATTGACCTCAGATTCGATTACGTTATTTCAGCGAGGGAAACTAAAAGATTGATTGAATATCTCCCAAATGTGGAGAAATTACGTATGCCACTGAATGAGAAGCAGTTCCAGTTTATATGTGAGGGGTGGAAAAACCTGAGGGATTTTGAGGTGTTGGGAAATATGTTGGATGACAGCAGCATCACTGGTCTGAGTAGAGAGGATGTGGAAGCAATCAATGAAGCAGAATCAGAGGCAGTGGCGGTTGAGAATGAAAATGGGGGAGTACCTGCTAATCCAGTGGTTCAGCACTCAAATATAACTGATTTAATAAGTACGCGCCATATCAATAAACTTTTTTTCAAAGCTAGATACAATATTTTTAACATGTGCACATACTAATTTCAATATTTAGATCTCCGCAAATTCAAAATGAGCAATGAAGACATTCTTCCCACAAAGTTAATGGATTGTTCCGCTTTTCATGGATTTCTCAAATTACCTTATCTTCAATCATTGCATATTTCTTCTCAGGTATTATTCCACAAAACTTAAAATGTTTTTGCTCTAACTTTCAAAATCTATGAAATAAATTATGCATTTTTTAATGTATCTAGATGCAAGATCGGGCAAGAAATGCACTAAAAGAAAAAATACCTGATTGTAATGTGATTCGCATCCGGAGCAGTGTCAGTCAGGATTCTTACTGGAGCTCATCGTCATCTTCGGATTCAGACTCCGATTGAACAAAGCTGAAGTAAATTCGTGAATCATGACCCGAGCATATAGAGACAATAAGTAACGTAGTTGTGCACATTTAGGACTGAAACTTTTTTATCCGTAGATATAAAATGTAGAAGAATCTTGCATCTGTATGCATAGATGGTAAATTATTGCTTGAATTTTAAGTGAAGTGAGTTAATTTTTTAAACATTGTAGCTTGATTCCTTCTTGGAACTAAAATCTCTTAAAACTTTAAGTTTTTTTTAAAAAATTGACAGTGCTCTCAATATTTTTTAATTTCCAAAAGACTATATGAATGGTGTAAAATATTATACAAATTGGTAACAATAAAAAAGATGTGATAAGTCGTAAGCTTGTAAAAATTAGCTTTTATCCAACTTTTGTTGTAGATGTAATTTATTTTATTTTTTCACTAATGTTATGAATCTTTTTTAAACATTTGCACAGTTGATTTGCATTTAACAATTATTTTATAATATATTATTAATGAAGATGAGCTTACAACAACATATGGCCGTAATATTTTGAATGTCATAGACATAGGTATATAACACACGACATAACTCATTGCATTAATTAAAACGACATTTAGCATAGCTGCATAAAACAAGTCATAACCTAATTGTTAATTACTAAAAGATGTGTTTAATGTTAAGATATCTACATAAACACTAATGTCGCCTTTCAGTTTGTGGTTGAATACCAGCAGTTTATTGTCTGATTCCAGTATTTTGACTGTGTATGTACCATTCTTTTGTTTGTCATGTTTGAGCTCCTTATAGCTTTGCGAATTTATAAGCGTTAAAATTTATACCAGCTAAAGTTACAGTTTGCATTCTTCATGATCTGGCCCGGTAAATGTGTGTGCCTCATGTTCTGGAACAAAGCCCATGTTAATTTTCTCTGCGCCACCACCACTACACCCACTGGTACTAGCAATAACGCCACCATTGTTGAGCTTATCAACGTCCATCATCTCATTCACTTTTTTAGGCCGAACAATGCGATGTAAATACTCTGGCTTTACAAACTGAGCTTGCTTCCTCCCTCCAGTTAATAGGCTTACGATAACCCCTGTGCCAATTGTGATTATGCCTCCGATTAGAGGATAAAGAACGTACGAGACGGTGAAAAGTTTCGTTGGATATTCCCTAGAATTGAGACATAATACATTTAATTAGGGAATTGGAGATGTATTAAAATTCCAGGCTGAGAATTTAAAAAGTACTTTACAGTTCTGATGCTGGAAGAATATTGGATGCTCGCAGCAACGTGGCATTGCCATATTCTGTCCAAACTGAGTCTGAACATCCGTCAGTCATAAAATCGAGCTTTGGCTGGAAACTGTATTTCTTTTGAAGAATGAAGGAGTTAACGCTAAGGAATCCCATGATAATGATTCCTACAATCATACCTACAACTGCTCCCTGTAAAAACGGATTTAGCTCTTTAACCTCAACGATAAATGTGTATAATTTAGATTGGAATATCTGCACGTACGATTTTATTTGCAAAAGCACAAAAGACGCCCATCAGGAACACAGAGCCTTGAATACTGACAGCGGTTGTGACAACAGTAATAGCCGCTTGGAAAATGGAGCCGAGATGCTCAGCGTAAAAGGCGAGCACCACGATGATCACAGAGTAAAAAATGGCTTCATGGAGGAAAATTCACAGAGAAGTTTTAGCATAGGTATTCATTCCAGATCGTAATCATAAAGCAATTCGTTGTCATTAAATTCTTACTTAAAAATTTGTACGTGAAAGATTGTCCAAAATCGCCCAAGTTTTTGAAGCATGGAATTTTTACCAGAAAATCCTCCCATGTTACGGCAGCAAGAGAGTTCAGAGTGGAAGAAATAGTACTGTAAAGTTGACAAACATTAAATGTCTCAATTCACCCCGAAAAAATTCCATCCTATTACTAGGACTTGTCCATATATTACCTGAGAACTGCACTAAACACTACAGCTGCAAAGAGTCCCATCATCCCCGGAATAAATGCCAATTCCCTCACCACAAAATAGGGCACGATTTGATCTCCCTTTGCGATTTGACCACTGGTCAAAGGATCGCATTCAGCATAAGCAGCGAATATCACAATACCTGTAAGAATGACTAGACTGACGGTTATTGCTCCGAAAACATAACTCCATAGCAGGCTTTTCACTGCATCCTTGAAGGTGGGCAAACTGCAGTAGCGCTGAACAACAGGTTGGTGGACCACATAAAATAGGCCTGAGAAGCCATTTCCAAGAAGAATGTTGAGCGTATTGTGTCTCATCAGAGGATCAACTGTCCAGCTAAACCAAAAGTGTAAATGTATTCATTAAATCTGCTAGTCCACAAGAAATAATTTACTTGTGTTAATGCATACTTGAACAACTCCAAACGCCCTGATTTCCCTGCGATTTCAAACGCTGCTGTAATCCCTCCAGCCAAAGATACACCTTTCCAGACTATTGCAAGCATCCCCACAAAAATCATTATGAATTGGAAAGTATCAGTCCATACTACTGCTTTGATACCTCCCTGGAAATAGAATAGTCGATGTCAATTACCAATTACAGGTATTATTCTTCTAAATAATATGGTGTACTTACGATACTCGTATAGATTGTTCCACAAATGGCAATCCCAACCACACTCACGTAGAGCGGTAGACCCATCATAGTTTCCAGTGCAATGGCAGGTGCATACATGACAATCCCACTGATAAGCAATAGCTGCACTATGAAAATCAGTGACCCCATCCATCTCACCACAATGCTGTCATACCGATATTCCAGGTATTTATACGCACTCGTTAACTTCAAGTCAAACATCACCTCAACAAAGAGGAGGATTGCAAAACCTGTGGTGAAAGGTCCCATCAAAGTGAACACAAAAACCTGACTTCCGTACGAATACACTTCCGCCGGATATCCCAGGATCGTGATGGCACTCAGGTAACTGACAAGCATAGATGCTGCCACGGGTATAGCACCCATTTGACGACCACCCGTGAGCAATTCCTCATTGTTCGCTGATTTCCGACCTTTTACAGCATAGTAAACCCCGATAAATAGTGAAAAAAGTAGAGTCGCCGCAACCACAACGTAATCCACAATCCCTAAATAGTTTTTGCCTAGAGCACTCATCATTATGAAATATTTTTGTTACACTTTTTCAAGATTTTAATTTATTCGAAAAAAAAATCACTGCAAATTTTTTTTTATTGCGAGCACGCTGACCTACCACACATCAGTTAGCACTCTTTTGATTTGATTTCCTTTTAGTTTTTGATTCAGCCATTCATTCAAAAAATTATGTCTTTGCCTTCAAGGTAATATGTACCATTCACTTGTTCACTCCGATTGAAATACCGACGAGAGAAAATGGATTTCGCAAGATTAATCCATTTTAAAAAATTTAATGACTCTATGCGTCGCAATGATAATGTAATGTACAAATACTCAGATTGATTTCATCTATATTTATTGGTTGATCGACACATAATCATTTTTGCATGCGATAATGCTTAACCTGCTATACACAAAACTTAGCACTCTATATACCGCAAAGAAGACAGGCGTTCCTCGGCGCAGTGTAAACAATGAAATGATTCCTGTGGGCTTGTTGGACTGCACGTTTGCAGGTGCAAGAGGAAAAAAATGCGTTGTGCAAAGCGTCGCTCTCAAATCACACAAAATTTGTTTGGAAGAGGCGTCGATCGTAAAGTAGATCATTTAAATATAGAGAATGTAATCAGGTACTTTACTCTCGGGCTTGTAAAAACTCAATTATTCATCGATCACTAAAAATAATCATTTATTAATAGTAAAAAGTAATTGTGAAAATACGATTCGTGTGATAGCTGTCAATAGAGTAATGTTTATATGTTAATTCAATTTTATTAGCATGAACGAAGTTCAAAGTGGGAAATGAAAAATGCAGGAAGGTGCGCCACAAATGAGCACAAACAGAATTTCCAAAGGACAGAGCAGCGGAGATTGGTATTTTTTTAAATTGGTGAATGTGTCCCTTCGTGTCACCAAAATGCAACTGACTACATATTATGCTGAAACAGACAACGGTATGTTTCTTTTATTTAGCGATTCACAATAAACTTGTGTCTGATTTGTTCAATGACAATGAATTTCATCTAGCCTTGCAAGGCAACATAATAAAAATGATGTGAACTATTTTGCCAATTGTAATAAAAATTTGCAAAAATAATTGACTTTGTTGCACTTTGCACTGCAATAAATGCACCTCTGATGCACAACAATGATCAAGTTTGATTATTGAATCAAACTAAAGAGGTAAGGTAACGGCTATACTGCAGTATATTTTTTTCTTCCTAGAGGAATAATAAGTGTGTTTACTTTTGACTGAGAAATAATGAAGTATTTAATTGTTTGCAATTTTTCGTTGTTGCAGCAGTAGCAGCATATCAGTAACTGCTGCGTAATATACAATTATTTTTTGGCAGACGGTCAACAAGTGGTGAGCTGGCTATTGAAAAAAAAATCAATGAATGAAAACTGACTTGATTAGTGAGTTGTTGGATGGAGATGTATAATCTTTGCATATATTTACATTGTAACAATATTTTTGTACATCAATCAGACATATTGTATTAGGAAGGATAGATAGAACACATCTATATGATATCCTCATTACCCTCATCATCATATCATATTTCTTAAATGCAATTGTTTATGTGCCTATTACACCGGTACATAATGTAAAATACTTCATTGGCTAGTGCGATAATAATAGATGAATAATGTCGCACTATATATCATACTCTTTAAGCGGATAACATGCTAACCAAACAGTACATGAAATCGATTACTGGGATATTACCTATTTTTGTGAGTTGGTTTCAATTTTATTTCTGGCATTGCTCATTGTTGCGTATTATTATGCATGCAAGCCACAAAAAATAGTGGAGCCTACTCTTTCGAGATTCTGCGTGTCATGAAGTAATTGTTTCTTTAGTTAAGCTATAGTTGCCACAACATAACAATTGAATCTAAATGTAACATTTAGGCACTGTACCAAGTAGGCGTATTTATTGATTTTGACAGAAGCCCAAAAGGGATGAATTTAAATTTTAACATTAGCCGAGATAGCTTTGCATTTGCTGCTCTAATCAACAATGATTTTCTGGTTAACACAGGTTTTCATAAATCTATTATTATGCATGTGAGTAACTAGGTGCCTTTTGAAACTGTGAACCTATGCACAATAATTATTTCTGCTTGTGAAGATGATGCAGTAGCTTGTTTGCATTTTAGTTGGTTGACATCTAGCTCTCTGAAGGAAACTGTGAAGAGGATGGGTAAATAAATCAGCCAAGCATCTCTGTCACCATGCTATGCATTGCATGTTGTATGACACGATAAACAAAGGGATCTGAACTCTCATTTAATTTTCAAGTACTGCTACTGACATTGTTGAAAATGTTGTAGTTTCACTTTTACTATTTCATATATTGGCACTACGGGGTAATGTTACATGCTAACTTGCTATGATTACTATTACCAAGTTATGAAAGTGAGAATCTATACATAGAAAAAATAATTGGAAGTCTCTCTTATTATTTACCATCATTTAGGAATCCTCTAATATTATGTATATGATGCACAAGGAAAATTTCGAACATGTATAATTTGATTGCTACTGTGCTAACTCTACGATTTGACATTGATAAGGATGCAATATGAACGATAATTTGTAACAAAACCTGTATGTAATCTCAACCTCATGAATGTTATCATAGTAGACATAGGTATCTTAATTTATTCAGAATCTCCTTTGATTATGACAAAAGCATAGGGTTCACGGGGTATTTTTATAGACACACTCAAAGACTCAAAGATCTCCTTGTGCACAAAATTTTCGTGATCCCAAACAAAAGTGTTTATCACTTGGTATTCAAAACGAGACTATAGTGGTACTTGTGGTACTTGGCATTTCATTGTTGAAAGGGAATCCTCAATTCCTCCATTGTTGAGTACGACAAAAACAATGGCACTACATACTCATTCTGCATCACTCGTCTGGCTCGTGAATTTCGGCTACCTGTAATTCCAAGTCGTGGTGTGCTTGTTACGACTGCATAACAAAAACAATGAAGAATGGATAACTGGATCTAGTAAAAGTTTTAAAATTGTAAAGATTCGTTGGTCACATAGGCACTTGAATGAAACCTATCTATTTATGTAGTGTCAAATGCTTGCTTACTGCCACTTTCATGCTCTGATTCACTTTTCATGTTTGGTACTTATTAGCAGTGCCCAAACAAGGAAAGGAAGAAAATGAAAGGGAAATTTATATTTTTAGGATGGGAAACACTAAACACTTCTTATCAACTTCTACTAAAGTAAAATGCTATAAAAATAGACAATAATATTGACAGTTGTAATGATGGAAAACAGAACAAAGGCAAATAAAAAATGTGTACGTGCACAAAACGTAATTTATGTTGAACAGACTTGAAGAAATGGTTTGTTGAATTAGAAGACACATAGGCTATCAATACCAAAATCGTTTTCACTTGTAAAAATTTTGAGATAATAGATTTAATATAGTATCTTCATTTTCCACTATTTCCACATCTTAATCTGCTGAATTCACCAAGAGTGAAACTGTGTCATTTTACTAATGGAAGTGTGTTACCTAATAGTGTTTACTTGCATTAATGATTCTAATGCAATGACCAAAATATTAAAATATTCGCATTTTTATGAAAAATTCCTCAATCATTATATATCCATTAAACAATTACATATCCATGAGACAAGGACTTCCAACCACGACAGAATATTTAAAGGTGGCTTAATTATAAGGAGCATCTGAATCTGAAAGACTTTGAAAATTTCCCATAGTTGTTTGTAGGTAGGCAAAACTGTAATTGATTCAAGTATTTACATAATGTATAACTTAAACATGCATGCTTGTGACAGCACAGCTTTTGTCATTGTTAAGGTCACACCTTGCTTTAAAAAACTATAAAAATGAATTTGGATAATATTTGTAATTTGTAGCTTCGTGCACAGGATATTTACTAGGTATTTCTTAATATTTTCAGATAATACATACAAGTTTCTATGCAAACAATCATAGAAGTAAGAAGAAAATTTTCAATGCTATGAGAACAAATTCTGGACGCAGAATAAACAATGCTTGAAGTTTTAGAATGTCCTATAGTTAACGTACATTGTAACTGTAATACATATTATGCAGGAAGCTGTAGCTGTATAGGCGTAAATAAAGATACATTAGTCTGATACTCCTCATGGTCCTCATTCAAAATACTTGTTAGTACGTTTCGATAACCAGTATTAAATATTTATTTATGACTTTCACACTTCAGCCAATTCCATTATGGACAAATTGTTATTGTTTTTGAATTTCATTCATGATTAATGATTAGATTAGATAATGACTGATGGTCGCAGTTAGCGATTGAAAGCTTGAGAAAATAAATCAGTAGTTCGTTTCAAAATGTCATCCATGCACTCCGTTCCTCCACCTCTACAATCTATCAGATAATGACTGAATTAGAAATACGTTAGCAAACAGATAAAACAAACATCTTCATTTCAATGATATCTTTCATTCATTCTTAACCTGTCAGACAGAGCCTTTTCGTAGTAACTAGGTACCTAAAATGTTTATATTTTGGTTCCTCTTGTTCGGGTTGAGATGAGAGACGATCGAACCAAAAATAAATCACAAAAATAGTCTTCATTACAAACCTTATGAACAGTGAAACCTAGCTCAACTGAGATAAAATTGGGCTGAGTAAAATATATGGTTCATTGAGTCACAGCGGGTCTAGTACACGTAGAATGATACAACAAAATTTAGTATCATTTAAGAGTTGAGAGCATAGAATGAGGAATGCAATACTAACTGTTTTGAAATCGATGCTCGGAAGCAATTTGCTTAACAACTGCAGTATTTTATAGTTTGCACTTAATTTCTAATATTAATAGCGGCAGCTGATTAAATATTATAAAGTAGTTCAATACCTAAATCTAAAATAGCTTTCTGGCGGTTTACAACTGTATCGTCTCACTTCCGTCCTTAGTATGCAATTTCATACCTATATGTATCCAGACTTGTTTTATTGTTATTTTATTACATGGAAATCTTTGTTTTATGATTACGATGTTGATTATTATAGGATTCATGTAAATCGCTGCAATTGCAACAAAGTCCTGAAAGAAACTTAAGCATTTGGAATTCTCCCCCTGCTCAAACTGACAAATGTGAATAGTGCAGTGGTACGAGAAAGTTATTATTTAATTCTAAACCCTAGAACTTAAAGGGTTGGATAATATCTCGAGTTCTTCATGAAACAAGGGAGCCACATGCATAGGTATTATATATTATGCATATCCTGGTATTATATTATATATGACATGACATGACATTAGATTATGGTTGCTGGTAGTTTTATGTTATGTTATGTCAACTGTAGTTACCATCCAAAATTTTATACATCATATTTGATAATTGCTTTGGCAGAGTTAACTATAATTACCCAGCATTTAATCGTTTCAGTTAACATCAGCGTAGATAACTTATGTAGATTATAGTAGTTAGTTAATAGTTTAATGTGATATTGACATTTATATTATAAGCCTGCATGAACTTCAAAACCTCAGGAAATACCTTCAACGTTAACGCTCATGATGGAAATTATTTTAATTTCTTTCAATAAATGCAATGAATTCAATTTGGATATGAATGCAGATCTTAATTTTATTGACAGATTTGTGCATTTATATAGCTACAATATAAAATTTACAAGCAATGGAATGTTCCCTTTAATAATGTAATTGTACTTTTGTTGTGCTTCTCATTAATCTAAATCTCAAAATGTAAATCTCAAAAATACCCTAATTATAATATCTATCCAAACACATTTCCTCTTGAACCAGTATTTAGAATCAGTGAAAACACACATTTACAGAAACATTGAAAAATAAAATCAGATTTACCGACCCATTCACAAGTAAAATGTTATGTTGGTGTTGGTACTACCAACTTGGTAGTCATTAAGAATGTAAGATATAAGTTGTATTTGTCAATTGAAACAGACTGTATGTCTTAAAGGTACCATTAAGCTGCGAAGGAAAGTCTTATTAATTAACAATAGAGAGCATTATTTAATGTTTGGAAGTATTTTAAATTTTAAAAAATTGACAAATAAATGTCTGTAATTACTTATGTTACGTATATTCATAGGTATCTTATAATGGGCACTAGCAAGCGTCAACCTGTCAGTGTCAACTGTACATTATTGTCATTATTAACTAAATGAAATAAAGCTGGGACTGAAGAACACACACATTTCATATCATAACCTTATAATATATTATTTGTTGCAGTAAATAACTCAAATAAAAACAATAACCAACAAACCGGAAATATTAATTTTGCATTGAAGTCCGGTAACTGAAGTCGTGACAAAAGAGTGACACACCACCACACCTTTCTTTTTCGTCATATTTTATGAATTTGTTTTGTCTTTACATTGTAATTGTCACCACGAGACAAAAGCTGACCATGTCCAAGTAAGATGTAGTTCATTTACATGAACGTCATCTGCAAGTCTGGTTGATGAGCCCGATAACCTCGATGATGGCTAATTTGATGATTCTGGGAGCCTCCTGTGCCAATGCTGCTGCCACCAACTGATGTCATTGTCGGTACGAGCCAAACACTTCTCTTGTGCTACACAAATCATTAAACATACGACAAACGGGAAAGATAGTTAAAATTAGCTAGTGGATAATTTATAACGACAGAGACGCCACCAATTTTACAACCAAAAAATTAAAATTGCTCTTTTGCACAATCATTAAATTAATGTATTCATTCATGCGCATCGCAACGATGGTGAAGGTCGCATAATATTATTGGATTGGAGTTGCATAATGAGCCGAAATAGAAATATATAATACACGTGCGATCGATTTTAACAGTTTATTTTAATGATTTAATATGGACCTACCCTTTTCAGGGATGACAAGTATTTTGCAGTGTCTACAGCACTGAACGGGACAAAGTATGCGGGGTACAACTTGTTATTTGTTGGCATAAGCACGTCATCACCACTCAAGTGACCTAAGTCGAGGTCATGTTCACCTTGGGCAAGACCAACAATTACAAGACAAAATGTCAACATTTGGAGTCTCCTCCAGCTTAACAATGTAGACGACGAGAATTCCACAACACTTGTCATTTTGGATGAAAATTAAATACACGGAAAGTTACTGGAAGGCCGTGCACCCTAAATCACAAAGTACACTGCACTTTTAACCTTTCTTATTGCTTTTTTTACAGAGAAAATAAAATATTTTGCACACGGTACAAACACACAAGCTAACTTTGTCCAATGCAGTTTGACAATGAACAAAAACTGTCTCTTGTTTGGAGGAATTTTAAACTTAATTAAAGATTTTTAACAGTTTAGTATTTTGAACATGCAACAATTTTCCATTGAGAATGCACACCTATATGGTAGCATTGTTGATGGTCATTTTTCTTTACGTAACAATGAACATGGTTGCGTGACTCTGACACAAATACAAATATTAAAAATCCGCTATTATTTAGCAAGCCAAGTGCGTACAAAGAAACTAAAAGCAGTTATGAGCAGTTTCTAATTGTAATAGCTTGTAAGTTTACTATACGCACTTATCTTTCTTTTCAAAGTTTCAAAGAAAGGCTCCAAAAACGAAAAGTGTTATGATATGAATGACAATGATAGTAATTACTAAATGGTCGCTGAGTAGAAATATATAGGATAAGTATGCAAACAATACTTTACTGTCATTTTTAGTATTGTCATTATCATCATGATCATCCCTATGTCATCGCATCAACAGACTAACAGATCCCCATCATCACAACAATGCTCATGTTAGTTATGTTCACCGAGGAGTTAATTGGGGTTGACGAAAAGTTTCACTTTTTTATACGGTTATCCCCTTCCTGGTTACCCAGATACATGCCATTAATGTAGTTCACAATTTGATGTGCCTACACAAACATTTGAAATGACTAACAAACCGTAAATTGGCTGCGCTCGCAATCTTTTCCATAAATTGTCAACAAAGATAATTTGATAAAAAAGGGAGTTGCAACAATTTATGGAAATATGAGAGCATTGGCTTCATCTTAATGAGCTAATCTGAATCTGATGAAGGAAACAACCCTTTTTGCTCCTATTTTGGTGGTTTTTTAGGTAGGAGTGAATGTACAAATGCGCATGATAAAAGTCGGATTTTTTGCATGGATGCATATAACGAATTGTGCTGCCAAATTGATACTTTGATACCCTTTTCATGTTCTAAACCAATCGGTGTGAAGGAAGGCTCCATTGTTTCTAAATAAATAAAGAAACTAGTCCCTAATTTTGATCACAGTTTTCCTCCTAAAACACAGCTATGACTGCTCACAAAGAAAACGGTCATCATTTGATGAATTACATGCATGATTTTCCTTGTTTGTATCAATTGTACTTACTGATTATATGCTAAACCAATATGCGGGATTCTAACCACTTATTAAACCCTTATTATCATGAACTTGATTTGACAGCAAAAACTAAAAGAATAAGAGCTGCCCTGCAAGTAGTACAAAGGTAGAATCAGAAGATTTCCTCCAGATCAGATTTAGTACCCGTACCAGCAGTTTTACAGAAACATATTTTTAGCTTCGGAAATTTTCAAGGATTTGATTGTGTGAATGGTGTTCATTTTCCAATTCCTTATTGAATATACATTATAAGTTGTAATAAGGATCATTTCAGATTATTCCACAAAATGCATTTAGTCCAGAATTCCAATTTTATTGTAACATTTATCGCTTTAGCAGTTTTTCTCCAGAACATGGGAGTGGTCATTGGCGAAGGAACAAACTTTTGCACCGAGCTAGCGGCTCTTAGCCCATCGCAGAGAGAATCGTTGGCACAGTTAAAAAATTTGGCATTGCCGATTCTCCAGGAAGACTATATGAAAGAAGATATTTATCTTGTGAAGTATCTTAAGTGTAAGTATTTAAAGTGGCTATCAAAATTTACTTTGCTAAAAATTAAGCAGCATAAATTCTTGTTTTGATCAGTTTGTCAATTTAAAACGTTTGTTTTAGTCAATAATTTTAAAGTTCAGAAGGCAAAAGAGCACCTGGAGGAGTCGTTAAAATGGAGGGAAGAGAACAATGTCGAGGAAGCGGCCAGAAACCCACCAGATTATATAATTGCTTTGGAAAGGGATTATCCTACCTATGTAGATGGGTATGACAAGGAAGGAAGGCCAAGTCAGTTTGATAATAATTTAAAACAAAAAAAATAGCAAGTAACATGTTTTTTGCATAGAAGATTTTTTGCGCAGTTTGTGAGGTTCCATTCGGCGCTTGGCAAGTCAGAAAAGCAGCAAATGCTGGGATCATTCATAAGTTGGCTTTGCATTTGATGATAAGTTGCGCGGAGAAAGCTACAGCAAAAGTTAGAGAGCTACAAAAGCAAGGGAAGAATGTATGTGTTTCTAGCCAACATGGAAGGATTAGTGTAGCTGAACATGTTTGTCCCTCATGTATGTTGGCATTTTTATGTTACGATTCAAAAAACGGTGTCTTCATAAATATATTCATTAACTTATTACTTTAATGAAAATTTGCTCATTTGATAGGTTTGCCATTGACACTAACCTTAACAGTGGGAAATGATAAGTATTTTCCAAATATGACCTATGGATTTTGGCTAATCAACAGTAAGAATATGCATCATTTATACTAAAACTAAATCATTCTTGAGTGCATAAGCAAAGTAGGTTCAGTCGAAAATAAATACATAATTAAAAGGCAGATTTTTTTTATATAAACGCAGCTCCAGACGCATTTGCTTCTCTTTTCCGGTTGATCCGACCCATAATGAGTCCATCCACTCGAAATGCAATGAAAGTTTTCAACTCAAATAAAGCAGAATGGAGGTCTCCAAGGTCTACCTTTCTTGAAAAAACGCGTCGATTTCAAGGAAATTTCAGACTGGTTTGGAGGAGAGAAAGAACGTCACTACAATTGAAACAAAATTATATTGTGCATTATTCTTTTCTAACTTTTCATTGTATTTATTCTACAAAATAAAAAATACGCAGTACATTTCATACGTATTTCAGAAGCATTTTTAGACTTTTTGATTTATTAAATGAAAAAATAAAAGGTTTTCATGAAGGCCAGTCAAACCAACCTCTCAATCAAAACGTACTAACTACTTTCAAAGCATCTTAATCATACAATTTTCAGTAGATTTAGGTTAGAAATGCGATTTCAAGGTTTCATGTTTGCCTTGCTACGTTTAATCCAAAAACAATCTAAGACTATCGATTTTGGTTTTCGGGGCTGTGTAATTTTTACATTTTTATGATCAGATTTTGAATACAAAATGGGAAATGATTATTTTCCCATTACTACCACTTCAATGTCAACAGCGACCTAATCAGAGCTCGGCTTAAGCTCTTTATGAATCTAAACAAGGACAATCTTCGAATCACAAACATTTTCCCATTTGAAACAGCCAACGGTTTGCACGACTTTCTAAACTTGGCCATGATCTTTCTATCCTCGCTCCTCCTCCACTGTGACTGCTTATATTTCCAAGAATTTATAATCTTCGCCCCATTCGCGTTAAAAATTCCTGCCATGATTAAGACACTTCCCCAAAACACGGGGTGAATAACAGCCCAACCAATTAAAATAGGTAATGAGTTTTTGCCTTTCTGCTTGATAATCATGAATAGGCAAAAACAAGTCATTAGAGTTACATCAGCTTCAGTAATGATCAGAAAAGGACCAAAAAGATTGTTCATAATTGTGATGAGGATTTGCAAGGACCTATAACAATTTATAAGACATCTTATATCACTCCGGAGAATAGAGGAAGTATGATACTTGCGTCTCCCCAGAGAAATCTCTTTTATGATAAAAGTGAAAACAAAAATCCCTAAAACTATGACCACAGAAAGTGCAGAGTAGATGTTCAGATAAAGAGCGATTGTACCATAAATGTGGTACGAGTGAACCAACCAACGAATTATGTTTGATGTCTCAGGAGGGAGAATATTTCCAATGACAACTGGAGAGCTTGGAAACACAATGTAGAACATGCATTGCACAGCACACTGAAGTAAAAAGCTTTGCAGAAGAAGGAGGAGGAAGAGGTCAAAGAGTTTCATGTATTTGTTGGAATTTGGATTAAAGTTGGGTAGATAGTCCCCTGAAAGAAACAATATAGATTTATCGATTTTTGCCATTGCTCAGGGTAATATACTCGAAAAATTAGTAGGTGTAATTACTGTGTATCTGACGGAGGAAGAGAATCAGCGAGTTGAAGACGCAATAGGAGTGGTTCAAACAAATGTTGGTCATCACATGAGTTTGTGCAATGTTCACTGCTCCACATAAAAAGGCAAATGCGAGATTGAAGTCACTAGCTCTGTGATTGTACGAAGATCGGAAAACTTGAAAAAGAAAAAAAGATGACCACGTAATCAATATGGTTTCAGTGACGGTGAACATTTGGCACCGTTTCTTAGGGATTACAAATAGCCTTGATTTGGGATCCCATTCAAGTTTTAAAACTCCCATGTTGTTAAAGATCGGGATGAGAATGGATAGGCTTCTGTAAAATCTATCACTGAGCATTTTTCAAACTTGAGATTGATAAAAGTTTCCGAGAAAAATTCAAGAAGCAATGAAACTTAAAGTACAAAGCTGCGTCCAGTTTTGATCCATGATAAAACATACATACTATGATTCGTGCTATCATGTTTTCCTAACATTATATAAAGCTATTTTTAATACGAGATGTTTCAATGCTAAATATGATTACATTTTGCCCATCAGAATATCTCTAACATTAACATATGAGTAGCATTGACGGACAGTTTCTAATAGTGAGTCTTGTTTGCTTATTACTAGGTATGCACTCTAATTTATCGACATTGATTGATCAAAGTTCCTGATGCCTGATTGCATAAATGGTACACTTAATTGTAATTTCCGGTTATATTGGCATAAACTATTGCATCACAAAGTGCCTGTTTGTATCCTACTAGCAAATTTTAAAATAATTTTTATGCTATGAAGGTAAAGCATTTCTTTCAAATTAATCATAGTGGTTATATTTTTTATTATGATCGTATTCAATAATGGAATTCAAAAATACTGAATCCTCAATTTCATATCCTGGGATCAGCCAAAATTAAAAGTATTAAAACTGCATAATAAGCGATAGTACAATAATAGTAATCGACTAATCGAGTTATTTTAGATTCATTTTGCTTCGTTTTACACAGTTGAGTTACATACAAGAAAAATTAAAACTGGAGAATAACCAGGCTTAATTCTCAATACAATACTCGCGCATTAGTTGTTTCCTCTCTCTCTCGTGAATAACATTGTATAAATACTTTTTAAAATACTTTCTATTACAATCAAATAAAACTAGTTCTAAAAATTAATGAAAATTCATTATTCATTTTGCTAAAGTTTAGAAAACCTTTGTGTCCAAATGTTTGGTTTTCATATGAATCCTCAAATTATGAGCATGAGCATAAGATGAATTACACAATTCACAATTAAATATTTTCTCCTTCGTATGAACTCTCATGTGTTCATTTAATTTAGCGCTTGTGGCACACTTCTTGGAGCACACTGAGCACATGAAATCCCAGCCATCAGGTCCTGGATGAACAATTTTCTTGTGTGACTTGAGTCTGTGCAGTTGGTCAAAAGCTTTGCCACACTCCTCGCATACATGATTCTTCAATCTTTTCACCTCCCCTCCTGCTTTGTCTGCATGGGATTTCATATGCGCTGCCATTTGACCTTTCCCACAACATTTCTTCCCACACTCTGTGCAAATCAGCATACTGCCCTCACGCCCAATGTGGGCTTTCCCTGCATGAGACTCCAGTTCAATCTCCCTTTCAAACCGGTACTCGCATCCAGGAAAGCTGCAAACAAACTGGAAGTTTGCCTCGATCACTTTATGTACGTTGACGCGATGACGCTTCAATTTCTCCGGATCTTTGAAACTCTTGCCACAATCCATACACTCGCAAAGACTCCCTCTAGTTCCATGAATTTCTTTCAGGTGAATTTGGAGTTGAAACAAAGTTCGAAAGTAGCCCGGACACAATCCGCATTTCCGCATTGTCTCAGGATCCATTCCAGTTTTGTCATGATGTTCCATGAAATGGTCGACTATCCAGTTTCTTACTTCACTCATAAAAACGGATGGGGTAACTTTGTCAGAAATTGGAGCATGCTTCCTACAAACAGGACACCTCTTGTTAGCCAATGGTACGCCAAGATGAGTCTCCACATGATGGTTAATATAATCTTCCCGTTTAATTGACGAAAATTTACATCTCGGACATTTATACAGGCCAGTTTTGGTATTCGATTGATAGCCGGGCTGATGCTGATCAGTGTTGCCTCCAATCTTGTGAATCATTTCATGAGCTGCCAATTCACTTGCCATGGGTTTCACAACGTCACAAAAGTTACATGAGAACTGACCATGATGCTTCTCATGCCTTTCCAACTCATCCTTACTTCCAAATACAATTTTGCATTTTTTACAAACATTTTTAGTCTCCTTGACAAAGTCATCAATTGTAAGTCCATCTTCTGTAATTTTTAATTGCCCAACTGGATATCCCAACTTTTCGTCTGCGTGACAATGCCACAGGTGCTGTTTTGCTTGGCGATCTGTCTTAAATTTCTTTGGACAGTATTCGCAGGTAATGTTGCTGGGTTCATTGTCAACTGCTCTGTGGACTTTCTTGGTGGGTACTATGTTTTTCTTCACTCGTACCATTGAATCTGATTCGGTGCAATGAATACTTCTCCAGTGTTGTAGTAATTGGTCCTCCGTGAGAAAGTAGGCTGAACAACCGCTCTGAACACAAGGAATTCCGCCTGATGAAGGATCCTCCAATCTTGTAAGGTCATGGTAGTTTGCATAATGAACGACTGGAACTTTCTCCCAATGTTCGAAAATTTCATAGCAAATTGGACAAGTTGATTGGAGGGGAGGCTTATTCATGTGAACTACTAGGTAGTGGCTGACAAGCTCTCCGTCAAAAACTGAGCTGTATGAACATTTACCACAATAAGTTGGACGTCCTACGACGGACTGGCATTTTTCTTTTAGGGCTTTAATTTCTTGGCGAACTAAATCTACTGCATTTGTCTCAGAAATGTCGTCAGCTTCAGAGGAGACCTCCATGTGATACTTTTGATGTCTTTCAAGTTCTTCTTTCAGCATGAATTTCTTCGAACAGTCAGGAAAGTCTTTGGAGCAATGATGCATCACGTTTGTTTCGATTCCCTTAAGCGTCAAATTGTATTCCTTTAAATGAAGTAGTCTAGAGGTGACCGCTGAGCAAAGTGTGGAACTGCCATTTGTGTGCAGATACTTTTGATGAGCATGTAGTCTGGAAACTGAGGCAAATATGGGGCGTGGTTTTGTACATTTACGGCATTTAAAGGTTTCCTTAGGCTTAGCAGCTTTCTTTGGTATTGCGCCCCTCATTTTCGACGGGATTGGCTTTTTTACTCGAGGAGAGTCTGTCCGCCTGAAAGAATCAAACACGTAATTTTACACATAAAACAGCCGTATTAAAATAAAGTTATCCTTACGAAGGCTTATCTTATAACAAATCATTTACTTTTGTTTAGTATTTGTTTCTCTTCTTTCCTCCTCAGGAGCAGCGTGCTCTTCGTCGCCATTTGCACCAAAGTTGTCATCATTATCATCAGAAATATTTTCGCCATCTGCTACCCAATCATCGTCACCTGCATCACCGTCATCATGTTCCTCCTGGATTTCCCTCTCGTTGGACAAGTTTTCCTCGTCGACTTCAGTAACGCAGACCTCAACCTCTCCTGCATGAGAATTGGAGACATGATCCTCGAGTCTAGTGGGGCTTGAGAACGTTGCTTTGCAAACTCCACATGTAAAAATCTCTCGAACTTTTCTTTTCACTGGAGTGGAATCGCATGAGCTGTTATCCACACGTTTTCCAGGAGATTCCTTAATCATGAGTGGTTCATCTTCATCACGATTAGTACAACTAGGTGGTTGCGATTGCGACGGAGAAAATTTTAGTCTCTTGATCGGAGGTTCGGTCAGTCTAGCTGTAGGTGTATCTGGTACGCTGGGCTCTGGGGGAGGTTCAACCGGTGAGCTGAGATTGCCCGGAAGCGGCGAGATTGGTGAAGCCTTTAGATTTCTTAAATCAATCTGTCTTGGTTGGTTGTCTTCAGCTGGAGCATTTGTGGAGGCTTCCGGCACTGGCATGGATAAAGATACAGTCGACACGATAGTTAAATCAGATCCAGGTGGATCCTGAAATGAGGTTCCATCCATGAGGTCCTCTTCTTCTGCAGCTCCCTTCTCTTTTGCACGACGCAGTAATACTTTTGGGAAGTCAGTCAGTCTGCTCATGTCACCTGAAAAACCACAATGAATACAATTAAACCTCTAATCTTACATCCAATCAAAAAATAACGACAAACTTAAGATAACTGTATGTCAATGTGAATGTACACTGCTTTTGGAATTGGCGTCTAAACTCCATCCACTCATCCATATTCAGCCTTTCCAGAAGACACCAATCCCTAAATGGCCCAGGTCGTCCGTCAGCGCATTTCATCACATTCTTCAACTGGTCCAGCCTCCAATCCAGTTCCAACTCCAAGCACTTCATTTTGTAATATGCATCACAAAAGGCGGTTATAATTTTCGAACACCCTGAGCAACTGCCAACTTTCAATTTAGGCACCACATGAATGAAACGACATGTTCCTCTTCCTCCTCCCATGGAACCACTTTTTCGTGCAAAATGTCTTTGCAACATGTTGAAAAACTTTTGTTGCAAGTTGTAATTTTGATTGCCCAATGCGTCTTCTTCATCTTCATTTTCGCCATCACTCCTGGTACCGTTTTGGAAGCAGAAAATGCACAACGGAGTAGATGACGTGCTCGCACTCGTTATTGTACTCATTTTCACTTAACTGCGAGTTAGTTCATTAAAATTAATACTTTCAAAATTGTTTCATGGTGAGTGGTACTATATACATCACATCAGTCTGAAAGTCTGACTAAAGCAGCTGCAGCTGTGAGGAGCGTATAATGCTTTGCTTCTGCACGTCCACCTACTGACCTACAGCACAGCTTGTTACATTGAAATCCAAGCCTAAGCCTAGATGAGCCTAGCAATGATTCATGCATAAAAAAGGTTAAATGCATGCAATGCATTACAAACACAGTAAGTACATATCATTCCAAGAAGCAGTAGCAGAACAAAGAAATTTGATGAAAGCGTCACATTTTCATAAGAAAATTTTTTAATGTGAAAGCATAAAGGCATCACAAACTTCAAATGATTGTTCATTCATGATTGTTATTTTGGTACTACTGTGTTTCAGTTTTACTGAGATTCTAGTGTTTCAAGATAAAATTCATATTCACATGTTGCATCTCTTATCTTTTCTTATGAATTGATTTAAGAAAATGTAAAAGTCCATACCCTCATCATTAAGTATTTTCACCATTTTAAACTCAAACTAGATCCCGTACAATACGAGTAATACGGCATGGTATGGAATTCCAAGCTCAAGGTGTCCTTACTTTTACATGCACATGATGAGTAACACGAAGATTTGTAGTTTATAAATCCAATACAAAACCTTGGTTTCAATTCAACATTCTCTACAAAGAACTTCCTACCGCACCCTTACAACGTTTCTGTTAAGTACAACTTTAAGCTGTTATAGGAAATGCTTTTTAGGCGAGTAAGGACATTATATAACATTATCGAAAGGAACAAAGTACTCAGAGTTTTAGAAAGTTCTCCTAACGCCCACAGCATGGTTACGTATATATTCAAGAATGGTTAGTGGTTAATTACATGGAAATCTAGCAGCCTTTAGATTGTTTCCATGTACCCATCTTGGCTATATTGTGTATATCTGGTTTGTCTACCAGATTGACCAAATTCGGGGCTAAAAGGGGCAATAAGGCATATTATGAAAATTAACATGACGATGATACGATCTAGTTAAAAACAATTCATCTGTAGTTGATGTAGGAGAATTTTTTAAACTCACGAGATATTAAGAATATAACATGTTGTTAGGTAGCATTTATTTTCTGCTTCGTTTTACATTACTAGAATATATGCTACTCAAGTGAAGTTACGCTGTTATTTTAATTTGATTGTCTACCTTCACAAATTTAATTCCTTTAATGCTTGAATTGCCTAGACATATTTTCGTCAAAATGTGTTGTCTTCTTTCTCCAAAAACATATTGTATGTTGATCTAATATAATTTTTCGACGTCTTCCTCATTGGATACTAATGTACGATCTTTTTAATTGTATTTTCCCCCACGTGCTTGGTTATTTACGAGAAAATTATACACTTGATTTGTTCGTGTATGACAAATATCTTACAATTTTATGTAATTAAAATGTTTTTCATATTGTATATTGTTTTAGTTTAAACTACCTTGCTACCGACATATGTATTATGTGTACAATTAAACAAAGTACCAAGTACCTACTTTACTCTATTAAGTAAATGTCGTAGGTCGTATTTTGTGTAGCTTTTAACACGAAGAAAAACCATCCAAAGAAAAGCACAATATAGACTTCAAACTTTTAAAAGCCTGTCATTCGCCAAGACGACTTCACGCTACATAATTGAGCACACTTACGTTCCATAACTTTCTTAAACATAAACATTTCTATCGTTTCTGCGGGTTTATAATTTACGGTTTTCCCCAAAACTTAAATGGAATACGTTCATATACTCTGCTTTACTGTATCGTTTGAGATGGCACTTTATAAATGTCACTCGTTGCCTCTTCTTTCTTTCGAGGAAGAAATTAACTGCTTTATAAACATAGTTACTGAAAGCAGTAATCTAACGGAGTATGATGACCTTATTTTATCCTCTGTCTCAATGACATCTGGAGCAATACATTCCTGGACTATTCATGACGCATTCAGGCTGAATTTCGGATTTGACGAGGAAGTCATCACAGAGGACACATTCATTCTATCATTGCTGGACGGTTATTATAGATTCAACTTTCGTCACAATTCACCCCTTTGTATTATTTTCTTCCTTCACATGGACACATTCAACGGGACAATGGTTTCTATTCAACACTCTGGATATGGAACGTCAGAAAATGTTCTGTTTCTTGTTCAGCCCACACTTGATAGTTATGAAGGAATAAGGACCGGATTTGAGGATGGTGTGTCAAATTACGAACAGGAACTTTCACTACCATCCTTTCACTCCAACGTGGTACTGATCTACCCGGAATCTCCGTTGTCATTGTCGGTTTACTGTTACAGTTGCCCTGAGACCATAGGCAAACTTCAGAGAATGCAGATATCGCAGCAACCAATGTTTCGAATGATTATCGACGAATGTCAAAAATGGAACCGCCACGGATTCGGGCATGAAGGCATATTTTTCACTTCCAGTACCAATGGGGGAATTCTGGTGGAGATGTGGAAGTATGAATCATGTGCCTTGTCCCAGGGGCGAACTGAGTTTTATGCAAATCTTAAAAAATGTTTTAATGGAGATCTAGTCGGGTTGCGTGTTGTTGCAAGAGCTGTTAACGTAACATTTTCGGAATTCAGAGGATCAGGTGCAGATGGGCAAAACTGGCGTCTCTCAGTGAGAGCGTCTTCTGTAATCCAGACTAAAATTTATAATACAATTGCAATTGACAGGTGGAAAACTGGTGTGATAAGTGAGAACATATTCAATATAATTTATTGTGACTATGTTACGAAAGCGTTGAGAAAAGCGTGGGATATCTACTTTACGGTATTTGATTGGCAGGTGTGGTGTTGGTATTTTATTGTACTAGTCTTATATATACTGCTAGTTTACAAAAGTTTAGAGCTTGGTTTAGATTTGATTTGGGCATTTTTTGCAATTGGGCTAACTGGGAATCATCCTAGACACTTTGTGATTGGGTATTTGGTTGGCGTGCTATTTCTTAACTGTTTTTATGGTGCTGGGGTGTCCACAGATTTTCTGTTTGTGGACAATGGGGGTGTAATCAAAGACTATTTCAAAAAATCATACAAACTAATAGTAACTGAGCATCGACACTTGAAAGGGTTTGTTCAAAATTTAGAAAAGTATCAGCTAGACGGTGTTCGGTCAGTTAGTGGATTTGATAACCCACTAGATGCCTTTTATCCCGACTTGGAATACCAGCTTCCTAAAAATTCTGCAGATAAGGTACGTGAAATGGCAACCAAAAAGCTGATGATGATAGGCGGGCTTGGAAACGCTGGGCTTTTCACTGGTTTAGCTGAGATTATGGGTGTTGTGCAGCAGGCTGTGGTAGAAGAAGATTATGTGTGTGGAACATTAGCAGTTTCATCATCAGAAATTTACTCTGGACATGTAAACTCCTTTCGTACCTCTGGTGTTCATTCTCAGGTAGTTTATGAAAAGCTTCAAAATCTTATTGAGGCTGGCTTTACAGCCGAGACTTCGAAAACAATCAGTTATAAAGTTGCTCTGGAACAGAAACTTAAGTGGTCTGAGGCGTCGGCAATTCTTGGGAAACCAATGCCGCTGGGGATGGGGTCACCTGTGGGGAATGCATGCATTGCTCAATTTGTCATCATTTTTCTGTTCGTTGTGTATTTTGTAATAGTCCAATTTCAATCAGGACGTTTGTCGCATATATTCAGAAGGACTACGAAACTCATTAAACTTGTATAATTGCATGAAGGGATAAGCGTCACCATCACTTCTAGAGTCTAGAAAGTCATAATACATTCATTAAGTATGTAGAATTAATTGTAAGTAGGTCTAGAACATTCTACCACTTTTTTCTCTTTTTATTTAATATGTTAAAAAATATTAGGTACATATACATATGATAACTTAATATTTAATGTGTTCTCTTAATCAACTGTCAATTCAATTTCATTATATAATTTACTAGGTGCCCATCATGCAAGTAAGACACTTGCATAATACCTAGAGGGCGCTTAATCAGAAACTTAATTCTTGTCTTAATAAAAGAATTTGGTTCTCCGCCTTGAAATACACATAAATACTTGAATTCTCCGGTAATATTATTGTGACTAACAATAATGTAAACCCCAAAAATTGCCACAGTGCCAAAGGATAAGTCATTAATTGGACAAAACAATCGAATTTGTCCCCTCCAAATACGCATACAAAATAAATTTTAACCTCCTGACATGTCATTAGTGTCCTTAAGCCCAAAAATCGACGACAGGAGATGCTCGAGTTTTAAATTTCACTGTAGAATCAAATTTACCACCTCGAAATACTGATAAAAACTAATTTACAGCTTTATACTGTCATTGTCTTTAAAACCAAAGAAGCACTTCCATGGTGCTTGAATCATAATTATTTGACATAAAAATCAAATTCTCCACCTCGAAAGACGTGTACAAAATAATTTTTGCCATTAAGATCGAAAAAGCAAAATTGAGCCATAATCATATTTTAAAAGTTTGTGGGCTTAAAATACCAAAAAAATATAACGCCTCTGCTTGATTCAGACAATAAGGCAACATTAAAAAGAAACACAAAAACATTGACTGCGCTACATCACTATACGTAAATCATCATCATCCTTTCCGAGATCAATAATCCTTTCCGAGATCATTAATCCTTTCCGAGATCATTAATCCTTTTCGGCGTCATTAATCTTTTCCGGGCTCATTAATCCTTCCCGGGGTCTTTAGACCTTTCTGGGGTCATTAATCTTTTCCGGGGTCATTTATCCTTTCCGGGTTCATTAATTTGTTCTGAGGTTATATCAATAGTTTTACAAAAGGATCGAATTCCCCGCTTAGAATGCATTCACC
>JAQIXX010002387.1:0-24920 GCA_034700605.1 Willowsia nigromaculata
TTTCGACTATGCTCTATTCAATGGAAAAGAAATTTTTAAAATCGGTCATTGGCTTATCCGGGTCATCCCATTGTTAGCAAGGAAACTGAAATTTGCATACGTTATGTGGAACATGACGTGGGTTCTATGGGCCATGAAATCGGTTTGAAGTTTTCTCCTTATTCAGTATCTTCTGCATGCATGTGTGTGTGTCGATACGTCGTCCCCCATTTTCGTTTTAATGTAATGTGAAATCATAAAATGAACATTGCTACCAAAACTAAAGTACCGAAACCAATAATGTTTCAGCATTACATTTCATACGCATACAATCACACCTTATTTCAATTACAATGTTTAATACGTACCATATAAGTTGCTCATGTGAAACATTTACGTTTCGCAAAATGATGCAGCAGTATCAACTAAATCTTACCTCACATCATATTACACACATGCCGATGAATTATCCTCCCTTTTCGTGTTTTAATGACGTTTTTCAGTGTTCTCTAGAGATGTCTTTAAGGAAATAAAAATTATCGGGAAACTCGTGTCTGAATATTACATGTATGTGGATTTACAAAAACCCATTTTCACTCAATAAACATTGGTGTGACAGCAATGCACCCAAGATGATGTCAACCTATGCAAGGGTTAGACAAGCTTTCCTACAATGTATCAAAAACACACAACGAAAATAAGAATCATTATCAAGGTTTTTAAGAAGGGAAGAAGAAAATCCTTTTTATGGACTCTGTTTTTTCCTGAGTCGATATCCTCCCACCACCACTGAAAATTGTGGAATTATATTAGGATTTGAATACTAAAGTTGGGTGGGGAAAGGACGAAGACAGTTTTTAAACTGACAGATACCACTGTGAAAACGGTTTCAACATGCAGTAATGTACTACTAAACCGTTGGAGACAAGGGATCGAATTTGAATACAAATTGAAATGAATGCATGCATACATATATATTGGAGAAACGAGGCAAAGAGGTTGGTTGTGCAGTAAAAAATAGAATCTCACTTTTACAATCACCCAAAACTCTTGTGAACGACATTGCTGACTAATGCTTGATATAAGAAGATTCAAAACCTTGTGTCTTCGGGTAATAATCTATGCCCTTTATCTTTACTCTTTTTTGTTTCAAAGTTTCAAGCTGTATAACATACAGTGATCTTATTCATTAAAAGGGCAACGCAACGACATGAATACATGTACAGCTTAAAAAGTCAAAGTTGCAGTGTGGTAGTAATAAAGGACGAGAAAAGGGGGAATCAAGATGAATCTGTGTCTCTTTGCACGTACTGCCAATGTGCGTAAAAATACAGCAAAGAAAAAAAGCACACACAATTTACAC
Organism: Willowsia nigromaculata; assembly: GCA_034700605.1. Lineage (NCBI taxonomy): Eukaryota > Metazoa > Arthropoda > Collembola > Entomobryomorpha > Entomobryidae > Willowsia > Willowsia nigromaculata. Next base: position 1,343 of record JAQIXX010002387.1, read on the forward strand.
AGTAACACAGCCACCACACAGCGAAGCCGAATGATTTCAAAGAGATGCATTTTTATAAGGATTTGATAACTACTCTCTACCGTGCCGTTATGCTGCTGTTGCTGCCTCCGCTCCCCCACTTTTTTGTGCTTTATAAGATGGAATACTGTTTTTGATTGTGAAAATGAATGAACGCCTTGTCGGAGGAACGTTCGTCAGGAAGACAGAGAATGAGTAGTGTGGTTCATTATGGATGTGATACAATCTTTTTCGAAGCTAAGGGATTTCCTTGCCATTAATTGCCTGAGAGTTACTTCTGTTTCAGTTAAGCCCCCTTTTGTAAATACAAGTCATTATGAGAGTGCATAATAGCATATTACGAGAGAGGAAGAATGAGAAGCAGCACAACGTAGAGGAAAGATGAAAGACTTGGTTGGTAGAATTAGAATGGTATATAGGAGGAATTATATGATGACATCTCATGTGTCGCCTACAGTAATTGTGTGTCGGGCTTGAATAATACACTATGATTGTATACAAGACATTTACTATATCCGATAGAGTTGATCATGTGTGTGCGTAAAGATCTAATCAGGGGAATGATGATGATGATGATGCTGCTGCCTTCTGAAATGAAATGCGGCACACAAAATAATAAGAAATTCTCCATTATACATTTTAAAATCTTTAATGTAGACGATGCAGCTTCATATATAATTCCTCCAGAAAGACAAGGCAACTTGGACTTTCTATGTACTCTATTGTATGGAGAGGGCGTACAAAAAGGAAAAGTGAAAGGGGAGAGAAGAATGACAGTAGACGAGACGGAACATTTCAAAACGATTTGAGGAGAGCCAATTCAGTATTTTTAAGTATTCTATAAACTATGCTTGATGGTGTCAATCCCATGATATCCTTAACAGCTCAGAAAAATTTCAAATTTATATATACGCCATAGTATAGATCCACGCACAAACAGCCACATCACAAAAAAGAAATGGTGAATGGTTGACTTTTCAGATTATTATATTGCCGACAGTGAAATGGCAGGAGAGAAAGAATGAACGAGGGACATGCCGAAAAGGGAAGTGTCTAACTGTAAACTCTTGAAAAATGCTTTTCCTTCTGCAGAGACTCCGACACTAGATGCAAGTGCATTTGTTATCCCCTCATATACAGTTTGCAATAAATCTCAAAAATATATGAAAAAGAAAGTATTTGAAAGCAACTTTTATCACGCTTGAATCTTTGTACAATATTATAGCAGAGTGAGTGCGAGTAAGTAAAATTTACACAAAGAAACCCCTTTTTCTTCACCACTTTCAATTTCTTTTACTTCTGATACGTGATACGTGTGAGCGTGTGTGTGTGAGTTGGTATAATGTGAATTATGCATGCGGGTTATATTGTGAAGGAATGCATCAACATCATCATTGGAGGGGCAGATGATATTGGTGGTGTCGGTAAGTTATGTCGATAAGCATCAAGTCAAACTCAGACAGTTTTTCCACACAACGCTCTCAAGTATGCATCCTTTTGTGTAAAACTGTAGAATGCCATATTATAGAGAATCGCATTGTGTACACACATAATAATAATAACAACTGCATACGTACACACTTTTAATTCAAAAATCTTTTAAATCAAACTCAAACACACCCGAGTGCCTGCAGCACCCCTTTTGTGACTTTTAGGGAGACGTTAGCTTTAAATCCGATGATTTACGATTTTGAGCCGGAGTACATATGCATTGTCTGTATGTTTTTATTATTTCCTTTCCCAATTGTTCAGCAACCTCTAACCTTCCAAATAAACACATCACTCGAAAAATGCCACTTAAAGAAACTCAATCCAGTAGCTCCAACGACTGCTTCTAGAATTGCAAAGAAACATTTCGTTTGATTTACTGAATACTTGTGATGCTGTTGATAGTGTGACAATAATCGAAACATTAAGGGCGAGATACTAGCATTTTACGTAAGATTGTAGATGTGAGATGGCCTCGACCTTCTTTTTAACTTTCTAGTTAACTCGGATGAAGCCCCGGAGTGGAGTCTGCTCCCCTTTCAACGATATAAACGAGATGAGATGATGATGATGATGAAAATGCATCAGCTTAATTGCTATTACTCTTAAGTGGATGCGGAAACATTAATATTATCATCGTTAAAGCCATATTAAACATCATCCGCCTCTTTTGTCTTTGCCTCAGGATAGTAGTAGAAAATCTCAGCCCTATGCATTTGCGTTGTTGTGATTATGTGAACATTATATAACATCAGAGAGCAGGGTCATTCATTTATTTATCAAAAATTAACAGGGCTTTCAATGTTCCAAGCTTACAACACACGAGATATAGTAGTTTAATGTGCGATGAGAATTTAGGTTGAATCTGAATTCTAGATAGGGTGGTTAATTCATGAACACGTGCAATTATGTTGTGTACTATTTATGCAGCCATTTAGCTCGTCAGTAGTCACTCTCAACATCACAGTTATTTATTTCACTTGAGAGTTTTTACAACTAGTTGTTTTAATAGTTGGAGTATTTAAATAACACCTACAACATAAGTAATAGTCGAGCTCACTTAAGTACAACTAGACTTTATTGCAGGTCACTGAACCAAAAATCATAAATAGCCCAATCTCATATGCTATGAATGTGGCAGCTTCTTTTATAGGAATACTACTTTTTATATTTGTGTGTAAAGAAAAAGGAATCATCTTTCAGAAGCAAAAGGATATTGTGCTATTATCTCATAGTTATAAATAAGCTGATTCCGTTACTGGTGCGTGATCTGATAAACGTTTCACTAAAAACGCACCTCTCTACTAACTCTCTGCTTCGTGCACTTATTGCCGACATACACATTCCCCGTTTCCAGTTGAGCTAAAAAGCTATTATTACTATTGGACAGAAATGAGAAAGTAAATATATTTATTTACTTAACCATTACCATTACGTTCATGAAGGCCGGACCAATGAACGCAAGCAGGGAAACTACCATATACTATCACCACTACCGGAACCAACAGAACCTTTCAAATGGCAGATTATAGGTGTATGAATTCAATACGTGTATGTACACCAAGGTACATGTACATTAGGGCATACCGGAGAAAATCTCAGCTCATTCCAACAGACTCCACACTATCATCATCATCATCATCCATAGTTCGCATTCCACAACCAATCTGTGGCTACAAGAATGAAAACCCAAAAACGCTGTGAAAGTAAACAGTGTTTGTAGTAGCATGTATAGTTGTGAATCTCTCGCCTCTCTGTGTGGCGTTTTCACTAAATAAAAGTAAATGTGGGGTGGGAGGACAGTAAGAATATTACAATGCTAAACACTGTTCTGTCACAGTTAGCACTATAAATCTTAATTTCCTTCTTTATGGTGACAGGAACCAATAAATACCATTGTTTTCATTCACACTACACTCAAAAGGATGCTGTTCGTCGTTTGTAATCTTAATGCGAAAATTCTGCAACCAAGGTACACATATTATGGCTGTCTACTGGTCTACTACCACCACGTCGAGCTATTTCCTGAGCCACCTAGTTTAACTTTTATTCGAGTTAAAAGGCTTCTCCTCTAGTCAATACCCTTTAACTCCCACACATTCACCAAATTACTGTAGTTTACTGTGTGAAGTCAAATTACTTTTCTTGGATAATCATAAGAAGCAGCCTGTAAAAAGGAACCAACCACATCGCCGCAAAAACTAACAAAGAATAATTTTTCCAATAACCATCACATATCTTCCTTCTGTTCTGTGCATTTAGTAAGTCAGTAGTACCATGTACATGATCCACGAGATTGTATATTATGCATACATATTTGAGCGGTAAGCATCAGGGAAAGGAAGTCGTTATGAAATTTATCAAATGAATAAGGGATAAATATGGATCATATATAAAGCACAATTTCTTTGATGTTCTCATATTTAAACCAAACTATACATTCTTTCATTACTACTCAGCTTATGGCTCATAGTCATCTCATCCCACATGAAGCTTATTCCTAACATGGTCAGCAAAACTTCCATAATATGTTCCAGCGGAACTGTGAACAGAGAAAAAAGAAGAAGGAAAGAATAAAAATATGATTTCCAAATGGAGGATTTTATGGAAAAGCAGGGAGCAACCTAGTTTTTGTGCAATTTTTAAATCTGAGCACGATTCCTTGGGAAAATTGTCGATGAGGACGAGAGCCACACGTAGCAAAAGTATACAAGCAATTTTGTTATAAACATTTTGCTATATACGCTTGACATACGAATGTGATGTACGTACCAGCGAGTACGAAGCGAGAAACAATTTTCCCTCATTCAATGTAGAATGGTGGTTGCTTTGTTTAGCTTATGATTCTTCCGCTGATTATACGAATATAAAAATACAGTAATAATAGGAAGATGCACTGATGCAAAAGATATTTGTATGTTGGAAGGACTAAGGAAAAAAATGTTTTTAAGAAGATACGAAAAATACGGAAAGTCTCTGGTAGAAAAAACGTACACTTATTATCCGGATGTAAAATATGAAATATTATTTGTCATATTTTTTTTTATCCAGGACCACCTTTCGCAGTTGTATGGGTATATGATGAAAACAGAAATAATAAGGATCGACAATGTACACATAGGTATATGTAATACATAAAAAGTCTACGTATGGATTGAATCGAGAATAACGCGACTACTGATTGCTCTTGGAACTGCTGCTTCTACACATTTTCTTCTTCTAAGGTTTCTTGTCTAGACACGCACACATACACACACAACTTGCACAATGTGGAAATGCTTAGAAGGAAAATGGAAAGTACACACACAAATTTGTGTGGGAGAGAGGGCCAGAGACAGGTCTTTGCTTTTGTGTCGCAAATTACACAATGTTGTATTGTGTCCAGGCTGTTTCTTTTCCATCTTAAGAAAAACAGTAAAAATACTACAATAGAAATATAAAAAAGTGGTTGTGTAGCGATAGCGGAGAACAAGACAGGTGCCTTCTTTCCGGCTGATTCCCCATTTTGCTCCAGGCTGTGTAATTCACTATACAGTTTTCCCATGTGATTTGATCAGATAGATTTTTGAAAAAACATCAGCCAATTCTTAGTTCTCTGACCTCATTTGAGCCGATTCACGATTTTTCTCTCTGATCTCCCTTGTGCCACACCGTCGGACGTTAAAGAGAAAGCATGTATGACATAAGTGTAGAGGTGGTCTTAGCAGTATTGCTACCACCAACAGGGCTCCTAGTAAATTCTTCTTTTTTCTCGTTTCTTGAAGATGAGAAGATGATGTGATGGTGTTGGCGGGATTCGGTGTAGGCTTTTGATTGAAACTGCTTTACTTATCCTTTTTAGTCGTGGCGGCTATTTTACAACACTTTTTGTATGAAATACGAAAAAATTCGATTGGAGAAAAGAAGCTTAGATATAAGTAGACCATGTCACAAGCAAACATTCGCAGTCCGTTTCAACCTACACACATTATCATCACCGTCAGTATTGCCACCATTACAAATAGATAATCTTTTGGAATTTCAGATATATTTTCGGACATCCTTCATGGAAAGGAATTTTCATTAGACGCCTTTTGTTTGAAAATGAGTTAGGATGTTAGTAGGCGCACCATTATATCTTCCTAATACTTTCCATTAATGCGTAGAAGCACTCATCCGAATTGAAAATTAGATTGTCCACTTTATATTTGAAACAAACGAGAGCTGGATTTCCACAATGGCCATTTCATGATTGTTCTATGCTTGGTAGATTGTTGCCGCTTACAAGAGTGGAACGAATAAAGTAAAGATATTATGTATTTGTGGAAATGTAGGTCATCCCTGTGAATCTATAGTCTGGATCAAACAAAATGTCTTCTTTGTCTTGTATCTAATCTGTCCCGACTACCATACAAAGTGAGAGCTTGCTGAACCGAATTCTACAAATGTACATAAGCAACTACCAACTCGCGTTCAATTAACCGATTAAAATAATCGCAAACAATATACAACATGTAAGTATCATATTGCAAGTTTGAACTATAATAATAAGCTAGTATATTGTGTATGTTGGATATAATTGAAGTGCATTATTATGTTGTGTCTAGTATTGTAGCACAAAGAGCAGAGGATGGATAGCCCGTGGCTTGAACAACATTAACGTGAGAGGTGAGCGCGTAGATTGATGTTTATTCACTCATTTGCAAACCGTCGACTCAAAACTGCACCTATCCATTTATGTCAGAGAATAATTAAAAGCAGGTTGTTTCTCTCTAGATTACGTAATTAATGAAACCAGCACACTACTCACTCACCATGTCCGTCGTTTCTAGATATGCACTTGTACACATTCTACTTTTACAAACATTTCTAGATTGGAGGGACACGTATGTCATAAGAAAAGGTCTCCATACACATACATAATATGATGTAGGTTAGTTAACTGAAAAGTTACAGAGAAACTTTACGATACCTTGTTTCTAATGTTTCTCATGCGAGAAGGAAACTGGTTCAAATTCATTTTCGAATTAAAGAAAATAGTACAAGAAGAGAGGTGTGTGAGGAACAAAAAGTTTGACAATGCACATGACAGGCTACGCATTGCTGACTTACCTTTTTCCTTTGTGCTTTTAAAACTGTTTCTTCTCATTTTAAGTCACGTTTGGTTCCTGCGAAAGTCAGCAGAGCAAACCAGATCAACGTGGGTGCACTACATGCAATGTTGTTTTTCGTGAAAAGGGATGTAGATGGTTTCCAATTTCCAAAGCAAATCCATAAGTTATACTATAATATATCGAATTTATCTACAAGTTGTTGTATAGTATACACGTATAGACCAAACCAACCAACAAATATCACACATTGCCTGAAAAAGGGAGCGAAATGTTCTTTAGAATTACTGTATGCACAGATGCATGAGATGAAACACTGTAGTGCACAACGATTGAATAGGGTTGGTGGGTGCAGCAGCAGCAGTAAGGTTTCACAAAAACTGAATTACGGTACATTCTCCATACATGTAATATCTACATATTACATTATTGGTTTTTACGCCTCTGTGAGAAGCTCTGGAGATGGTGACAGATTTTTCTAAATCACTGCCCTTGAAAACTTTATTCGAGCAGAATTGTGCAGTATTGTGTGATTTGCTCCTATATCCAGCCTAATTTAGAAAAAGTATATATATTCTTTCAACGCATCGATTGCCACTGTAAAAGTCATAAAAGCGTGTCAAATTTGTTGGTAAAATAGTAAAAAATCAAATTTGGGAACGGGAGGAAGTGGGCGCAATACAATAGAACGGAGGACATTTTTGCTGACAAGGACCGACATTGTTTTTTCCTTCACATGTAATATTTTAATTTAAAAACGGAAAAAAGTCATACAATAAAATATAACATTTATTTTTTTATTGTGTGGAAGGGAATTAGGAATTTGCGAGTGCAGCAGCTACAAGATGGTTAAAAGGAAAATGTGGAGCAGATAAAGTACTCATTGACGCTGTTTTTAATCTCTTGTAAACATCAAAGGAAAAAATACAACATGTAGTGTACTTATCGCGAAAGCGAGTTATATGGTGGCACATGCAAGTAATCCTTGGAAAATAGGATGAAATTCAGAAAAGCAAGAGAATAATTTCAACATTCTTTTAAAAGTGAATAAAAAAATGTGTTTCAAAACTCCTCCAGCAGTCAGCCACTTTATATTTTCACATTGTTTATCGAATACTTTTAGGTATGTACGTAATACATAATTAGGTACCTTTTTGTTTTTTATTGCGCAATATTCCCAGTTTTTTCAGCAACAGTGAGTATTGGGAAAGAGGAACTTTAGTCAGTGCAGTCTTTGATTTCCTCATTCATCGCCAAAAAGTTATGGAATGGCAAAGATTCAAAGGAAAGTCTGCTCAAAAAATCTGTCATGTCTACCTACACACACACTCATCTTCTTTTACTTGTGTTCCGTAACTCTCGCAAGTTCACTACATCATTCCAAACACACCCAGGTTAACCATTATTGAGTAGAATTTTTAAGATATATTTTTTACTTGCTTTCTGCAAGCAAGTAAAATCAAGCAGAAAGAAAAATATAGAGCCAGGACTAGGAAGTCAGAGTCTGCTTAAAACAAGTTTTTTTCTTCTTCTCTTTAACTTTTCTTCTTCTTCTTCCTCTTCTTCCATCCTGCTACCTCTAATATACTCATGAATGAAAATAGATAGGGCTGCTCTACCAATGTATTCAGCATATACATAGCTGGTTATCTTTTGTGCAAAAACCAGGAATTGTTGTAGAAAGCTCGTGCATGAGACGATGATGATGTAAAGAAAGAAAAGTCGACTAAGAAACTTGCCAGCGCCAAGAAAACTTGGTGGTTTATTGTAGTTTGAGCTGAGAAGGTATGTGCCTCATATACATATATAGCCGTGTGGCTACATATCATTACTGTACACCTTAACTCATAGAGGAACTCACTCCAGAAGAAAATAAAATGGTGAAAAAGTATGGACAAAAGAAGACCCTGACAGCGAGCAACAGCAATGTCGCTCCTTCTCTTCCCTTTCCTTCCACTCACTCCTTGCTGTATGATTGCTGCATACAATTTTATTTTTCTCTTCTCCTGTTTTTCTCTTGTTCCCCTTGGTTCAACTCGGCTTGACTGCTTCTCCTCCACAGTTCATTCTACATCACAAGGCAAGTTCACTCCAACCCACAACGCTGCAACCACAGGCTAAACTACAAAAGTAAGACTTACCACCACCACTCTCCTCTGCTTGCTGTCTCTAGCTCTCAACTTACATTCATCGTTTTACACTTTTCTTCATACTACAGAGAGCTCATTCGCCTGCCTGCTGCTACTGCATAGAGAACAAGCATAAGCACAGTTTATTTCGTCAGTCCTACGGGAAACTTCCACCGAGAAAGATCGTGAGATTATGAGTTGCGTCAAAAAACGAGCATTTTATACTTGTGTATAGAATAAAAGCTTTATACAGTTTAAGTGCAACCGTCAACTCTGTCTTGTTTCACCGAATGCTCCTATTTCTGTGGTCTGAAGAGCCGACCTACACAAGACCGCATTTTAATTCTAGAGAAAAAAATATATAATCACAATACGGTTCCTCTCTCTCTCTCTTTTTCTCTGTTACAGCTTATTTTCTCATCATAATCCATTTGATAAAGTGAAAGCTTAGGCACTCGAGTACGCATTTTGTGACACTTTTACTCTGTCTCTGCGTGCGCCACACGTACGCATAATCCCGACAAATTTATTTTACACAAAAAATTCTCCCATAATTTTCTCAAATAATCAAGAAATACAGGTATACTATTTGTGTTCTCTCTTTTGAAAGAGAAGGAAACTTTGCATAGAGACTTTGTGCACGTGATTTCAAACTTTTTTTCCTTCTGTTGTTGTTACAGTTAAGTAAATCTATTTATTTATACAAAGAGTGAACCCTCGAGTAGTTTGTGGTTTGGTTTTGTGTGTCCTTTCAAGCAGTTTTCGAGTGTGAAAGTAAACAACTCACCAGAAGACGGACTGAGAACAGCAAGTGATGATGTAATAATATATGCTGATGCTGGGGTTGAATGATGTTGAAAGCCAAGCTGTGTGTGTGGTGAACTGCATCAGCAGCAAAAACGAATAACTACTTCTTCAACTTGAAGTCTTAATATGTGTTTTCTTCTGAATTCTGTAACTGATATCAGTTTAGTGTCAACGACATTTCACCAGCAGGATCATATTATCATCACCACGAAATAAAATCCAAGCAAGTTTTGGAAACGACTTTAGAGAGTAAATTTTTTTGGGTAGCATGAAAAGTTGCAGAAACAGATAACGTACTGGGTGTTCCAATATCATTGAATTTTTTTGGGGAATTTCCTAACTAAATGGGTGCAATCGTGTTTTACGCATACAAATTAAAAGTAAGGAGTCTTTTGAGTACGTACACAACTTGAACTTCTATCAACCGAAAGAAGAAAAATTCCAGTGGTTGTTTGTATTCTATTTGTTAAATTGAGATTCTATTGATAAAAATTAATTGACTTTGTATGTGTTTGTGTGTGTATCAGTTAACATACAACTGTACAACGAAATGTCAACAAGTCAACTCATGTGAATTTCACAAAAACCGCTATCACATTTATCAATTCACACGCTCGTAAATCGAACTTTCCCTTTTGTTGACTCTTCTCTCCACCACTACAATTCTACGCGATCACAAAAAGTGTGTAGCGTACCTTGAACTAACCCATTCTTTTCATTTGCTATACGCTGTTCTACGCATCAGACAACACACTACATTGAAAATGATTTATATTATGTAAACAAAATGGCACTACACGTTTTTGGACGGGAGAAAGCTTTGTGGTGATTCGCCGATGACGGCGATAAGTAAACATTTAAATATCCTGATGGACATTGTGTATGTATATTAAGTGTCTTCTGTGTACAATTCAAATAAAGCTTTCACTCGGAGAAAGACTTGATGAGAAATTTGCATATTTTCCCAAGTAGAAAGTGAATATCATATAGCCCCACGGACTTCCTATCTTTGATATGCACTTTCAACAACGTAGGCATTTTGTGTACATCGTTCAGGTAAGCAGAAGGAATTAGAGTACCGTATGACCGTATGTATTTATTATATTATGTATAGCCAAGAAAGGCTCTGTTGGGTTATTACTAGAGTCAGTGGTAAGCGTATTTTATGTGACACTACCTCTGCAGCAGGACGACGGAAGAGGAGATGTGTGTATAATTAAAATGTACGAGAGAATAGCAAGGAGGGCGGTAGTGTGATTCAATAATTGGAATAACAAACAGAACGGATAGGCTCTTTCGTGGAAAAGGATGCAAAAACAGAATAAATTTTCAATTTACATATATAATTTATACCTAAATGTTGTATGCTTTTTACCACCGCTGGTGCTACCTACGAGAGAAAAAGGAGTACATGTTTCTATGAACAAACTAGTCCTAGACACACCGAGAACGTCCTCCTTTCGCCTCTTTTTTTCATCACAGTATTTTTGTTTTATGAGTAACCATTAGGTGAAGAGGATAGTATTTTGTGGAGCATGTATCTTTTGCATATCATACCATGCCACTCTACACACACACTACCACACATATTGCCAACATATTTTTTCTCTACATTAAGTACACATTATAAGTAGGCACATAATATCGGCAAAAACATAAGGCGGAGAAGTAGAGAGGAAACTAGACACACTAAACATTTAGCAAATGGAAAGTCGTTGTGATTTGTGCACATTTTTATGCACTTAATATGCATTCATTCTCATCCACCCAAGTCATTTTTTCTTCCTGGACTCGTCGACAAAAACAATTTACTGTGGAAAAATTCTACTTAATGGAATAATAAATTCCTCTTCTGTACTTCCATACTCTAATCTTTTGCATATATTAGTCCGGTTTTTTCGGTTTCGTGGTGCTATATATACCCATAATGTTCGCTCATTTCACTCTCTTTCTCTTCCCTCTCCTTCTGTTCAATATTCAACATGCATTTCCTCTGATTTCGTGTGCTTTTTGGAGGAAAGGAGAAGGACGCCTCCTCACATAAACCATGCCAGGCTTTGCAACACAACACACGTTCTCGTATCATCGCCATCTTCATGAAGACTTAAGGGAGGGAACGCGTTTGTTTTTTGCGTGAATATGTATCATCTTCTCCACTCACACATATGCAAACAATATGTTAGACACATATATCACAAACTACATACTCTGTCAGTTCTCGTAAATCCGTTTTGCTTTCCCCTGTCATTTACATGATATAGGAAGCGTTCATACGTCCTTATTACTGCGATTACCTTATACTACATTATGCATTTATTTGTACAAACCATCAAAAACGAAGGATAACCATTCTCTATTATGTATAGCTTATATGGATGTAGAATATCCTTAGGAAAGAAAGGTTAAAGAAAAGTGCTAAAACGATTCTTATATACGCGCTGTACTTGCAAAATAGTCTGTATTGTGAAATATTCGAAACACGGGGAACGAATTTCGTTTCGACGAATGGAACCTGCTGTTGCTTTGCGTTGCCTTTGCAGTCCGTGAAGAAAAGTCTTACACGCTCAACAGCAGCGGCGAAGCTACATAAAGGGAACTCTCCGCCGTTTGTGTCCACCGGCTAAACATGTAAAGTTTTTAACGCTGCTATTATGTAGTTTGTCAGGGAACAGGAGAAAATAGGTAGCTACGTATAGATACTTATTATTATGCTCATCCACTCTATAAAATACCGAGGTTGTTACACAACTGCTTCCTTCGAGTTACTGTATAATCCGAGGCGGTGAGAAGAGAAAGTGAAAGGAACTGTTTTATTATTAGCTATACACACATAGCTGCAGACTACAACCACCGACACCACAGAATACGCTAATGCGTGAGTGTATGCAAGAATGGTGAGAGGGAGAAGAAGACGAGATGTTCATACTATAAATAACTAGTGTATAGTCGAGAACGCAGGGAATAGAAACAAGTCCCTCTAATTTTACTCTTTTTTTCTGTGTGAAAGCTTTGTTCTGTTATAACTAAGCCCAGTATGGTTTTGTCGGTTGTGTTGCTGTTTACTGTTATTCAAGCCTGGAATGGAGATAAAAGAGGAAAATTTCGATAGATGTATGGTTTTGCTTGCATAATATGAACAATTCCAAGCAGGAGAATACATGACATTGTAAACGTGTAAAAATTCAAGAAACGCAGTAGAAACAAAAAGAGAAGCAGGATCAAATATGCATTACATATCTTATTCGGCAACATTTTGTACACTAAAAATATGCTTAGTGCAAAGTGTTCCAAGTAATATTCGCCAGTTTTGAGTGTATCATGGATAAAAGATATTTTCCAGTTGCTCATGCTTTTCCAGTTTACCAAGAGAATTCTTTGAACATTTATCCATGCATGTTTGCCCAGCTACACATTTTCTGAAGGCCATGTACGTTTCTCGTATAATATGTACAAAAGTATAAAATTTTATTGTTTCATTTTTGAAGGGTAAGGTTGTGAATACACAAAATCCCTTTTGCTTTCGTAAGTTCTTTGCATTTCTTTTTGAAAACAAATTTGTCTATCTGTATGAATTTATCTTTTTGTTTCGTAAAAGTACCTTGGGAAGATGGAAAGCAGACATTTGATATATGCTCATCATCATCAATTCCTGTTCTTTTCACTATTTCATTTGTTCTGTGTGCTGCTGCCGCCAGAAGCGAAAGGAGGATAAATTAAAGAAAAATCTACGTAGTACGAAAACGAGTTAGATGCATATAGAGTTGGAAGCAGGAAAATTAAAAACCACGAAAATATCAAAACAATAAATAAATAAAAACTTGCGTTTTTATCAAGTTTCCTGTAGTGAGCACTTACTGTTTATGAACGAGACAGTAGCATATGCTTTCATTATGCTAAAAATACGACGCAAAAGCTGTATAGGGACAGGGACAACCTGTATAAAAGCCTTTTGTGTTTCGCATCTAAATTAGTATAATTGAAAGTGCCTTATATTTAATTAATTATTTTGGACCACTACGCACTGAACTAGGTCATAGGTACATAATAATACAGAATCTTAAGTGTACCTTACACAACACAATAACCACACTTTATAATCTCACCAGTATAAGGTTTCATGACCCAAATAATGTGTTTCGGTGGCACTTTCTCTGAAACCGTTTTTGCCATTGCATTGAAGAAGGCAGGAGTACAGCAGCACAACCACACACTCTGGCAGGGGACCCAACCTTTTTCTGTGCCAGGTCTCTTGTTTCTCATGTGTTAATCTACATAGGATCTACATATAACATCCGAGAATCCACTGGTTTTTCCCAGATCCCGCGAATAGGTGAAAATGTACTGGCGACAAACTACTTGGGATTTAAACGTTGAAGTACATATTATCATCTACTTTGTTTGTTATCGCATGTTTACATCAGCATATATAGTCACATACTATCGTAAGTTTCCTCTACCATCGTTGATACTAAAAGAACAAATACAATGGTTAAAGTGGTTACATACTGAATGGCAAAAATGGATATTACAATAGAACCACAGTGCTTTCTCTCTGCCTACACTGCACAAATACAAAGCAAAAAAAAAACTTTGTGTAAAATACAATGGAGTTTGGGTTAAGGGCCCAAAAGCTGGAAATAGAAAACCGAAAAAGGGTCCCATATGTTGAGCGCTTTCAATTTGGTAGTAAAATGTGTACTTTTGCAATTTTCACTTTGCGCTCTCGCTATAATATATGCACACATGCAATACATGTAATACTTTTTCCTCCTAAAAATCACCAACTTACGACTACGACAAACTTATAGATAGCTGCGGAACTTATGCATCCTTAAAGCTTGTAACTTCTAACATGGCAGACAGTTGGGCTCCTTTCCCTCCATTACGACAAGTTGATATTATGCGGTTTTTGCCAGAACGAATAAAATCCCCTCTAGTGAGCATTACCTATTCTCCTTTCCGCTTGGGAGAGAGATTATTACTTCCTTGAGTTTCCTTATTACACCATTTCTTTCTGTGTATGGATAAAAATGTGACAAAAATTGAATCTCTCCAAAACTTGCTAACGACGACATGACTGGACTTTAGCTTCCGTTCCTCCTCTCCCTCAACAAGAAACAAGTGAGTTGAGCGAGCGATGACAAAAAAACGACGGAACATTGGAATATATCACGCATTTACTTTATGATATTACTTACCCACTTTTTAGGCATTTTTTAGAGCTGGAATACGCCAGGGAGAAAGGGAGAATATTCTTATGCAAAACAGCAGTCTACTTCTGCCTTCATAGCGTACGCACAGATTTTAGTATGGAAAACTGGAAGAGCATGTATAGAAGAAGCAACAGAGGTTCTTGAGAAACGATAACACAGAAAGATTTTGTGAGTAAAAATGGTGTCAGATGATAAAAAATACAACTACTTACAAGTACATATCTCACAATCTATAAATATAGGGATAAACTTACGCGTTACGAGCAAAGTCAATACCAAGAATAACTGCTTAGCTTCCTGCAAAATTTGTCTATGTGTACAACTTGTATCATACTGAAAGTATATGAATGGAAGGGAGAATGAAAAGCGATAAAAATATAATAATATTGATATACAAGTACTTATTTTACATCGGCGATCATCAACATACTCGTCTTTTTATTTTCTCATAAGGCAATGTCCTAAATCTTTTAATATTGCGCATCATGACAATGGTGATGATGATGGTGAGGAAATAATGCGGAGTTTGAGAGATAATAGTGATGTCTCAGCAGATAGATATTTGAATTTTCTTTTTTGATATCCTATCTCATCTCCACTCCCTTTTCATTTGTAGCTCTTACGATATATTTCAGAGATTTTATTCGTGTGCATTTCTCCGGTTTGAATAGGAACGGAAGAAAGTCAAATGTGTTGAGGAAATGTGATTCTTTAGATTCTTTCCTATAGAAGTGGCATTTTCTCTACTTTGTCATATGAGAATAAAAGAGTAGGAATGGATGTCCTCGCGTTAAATCCAGATAACTTGTCGGACCAATAAAAGCTGCGGTATAGCAATCGCGGCTTCTACTACCAGTTCCGTAATACGTATTTGCGATAATTTAATCTTAAAAGATTTTAATGGCTCAAGGCGTGATACATGCTTTAAACATTATATCTTTTCTTACGATCAAACTTGTAAAGTTGCACACATATCTTGCATGACATTTAGTGTACTGCACTATCAAGTATGCCTATTCTGATTCTGGACTGATGGCAAAATGAAACGACAAGCTAAATAGAAAAGGATATACAGCTACAGTATGAGAATAGTCAGATTATGTTTTGTGAAATATGTAATGGTACGTAATAGGTTACTGTAATGCCCCACTGGAAATTGAATTATTTTAAATTCACATACAGAAAGAATCTGGTTTGCAGAAACTACTGAATTCGTACCAACTGTAGTATGTGCAGTTTTCGTTGTAAAATTCAAACGAAGAAGAAAAACGAAGTTAAATAGTACATCTAAAAAACGAAAACTTTGTGAAGCAAGAAAAAACCAAGTTGTATGTAGTTTTCTTTATCGCAAATATTTTACTTGTGTAAGCATCTTGCATGCCACGCATGGTTGCCTGATGGTTCGTTCCTAGGTTTGGTGCGGTGGTGATGGCTATTTTCTTTTCCAGTTTCTCAAGAACAAAAAAACTAGGACACGTCTTCAATCTTACTACGAAGCGATAAAGAAAGTAAAGGTGAAGGTGGTGGAGAGGAAAACTTTGTGTTTTCTTATCAAAAAGTCCTCTATCTTCATGAAGCAGACTGCTGATTGTGGCAAGACTCCCTCCTACCTATATCCACCTAATCGTACATTTATTGGTTGTGAATTTATATGTATATTCATATATACGACAAATGCTTTATGTAGCATACATATTTTATGATGAAAGTATAAAAAAGACGGCTAGGTTAATATAGAAAACAGCTGAAATTTCATAAAACCCCTGAAAAAAAGTTTTTACTTGATGCTCACGTAGTATTTTTTTCAATCCTTTGACAACAGTCAACTTAGACGGGCTTTGCGTATGTGTTTGGGTGACTAGTTAGTTATGCTAGAGGATAGTTACATGGAAAGACTTTTGGAAAGTTATCGTCATTTTTACTGACAACTGAAGTTACTTTTTTTCTCCTCCATGCCACTACACATAGAATGAGCCAATAGAATGTGTAAATACTCTTCTTGAACCATGAAGAAATAGCATGTAGGGAAAGGCAAGTCTAAACTATATCATCAAGAAAATCATTACTTTTTTGAAGAAACAGAAAACTAACTTTGAAGGATTTCGTTTTTGGATCATTCAACGACGTGCTTTTTCAAAAGAGAGAAATGGGTTTATTTTCAGTTGACTGCTAAAATTGCTGTCTATGTAGTGTAACCAGATAATGACTGACTTTTGGATGAAAAATTGGATATTCTCAATGAACAAAAAATTTAGATTAAGATGGAGTTTGTCAAAGTTGAGGGAATAACCAGGCCAAGATGTATCCTGCTTTTCCTTTTGGAACTGCTGAACTGAAAATTTTGTTGGGATTTTTGAGATTCAATCTGATATCCGATAATGCGTCTTTATCCAACCATCCCCACTCAATCAAAACTTCACCATACTTTAATCCCACACTGCATTATGGTTTAAATCGTGCATGACCTTATTACTGATTTACTTACGGTCTATGATGCAATTTTCTATATGACAAGGAATAAAACTTTCTCCACTTTAAAACCATCATTGTGTAAGGAATCAAGAAATCTTCAAAATTATTTTTCCTAGTAAATGACAAAAAGTTTGAAGCTTAATATTTTTTTCAAAACTTTGCAATTGGCAATTTCTAACCACATTTAACTTTATCAAACCGGAAGACACCCCGTGGTGTTCTAGAGTTGATTCGTTGTGCCCACTCAAACTACCGACACAGCATTCTGTGTGTGTATTATTCATGCCATCTCATTATCCTTGAGTCTGGGTGACTTGAAAGTGCAGCCATTCAAAAGTATAACGAAATGGTGCACTATGTGGAGTTATGTGTACAAATGCCAAACAAAAAGTAGAAAAGAATGACTCAATGGAGTCTGTCATATTATGTAAATAATGCTTCTATAGTAAAATGGAGTCGAGAGCTTGGAGCATTCCATATTGCAATAGAAAGAAATTGTTGAGGAAATAAAATTTGGGACAATCCAGACCTTGTCATCATACGAATTTGTTAGATTATGTACTGCATATTGCATGTGCCTGGAAACTCTGCCGAATACATACTTATAGAGTGGAACAGTACTTACCTAAATAGAGGGAGGAGTGTAGACAATATATTCCTTTTTTGGAACAGCTCACAGTATGAGATCCCACTCCGTCACTGCTATATAATCATAATGGAGTAGATTATGAAGCCGGGGAAAACTGAACGGACATGTGGCAACTACATGGAAAAAAGTCTGCCACGGAAGACATGTTTACACTTGTGCTATATAAGCGGTGCATATCAAACATATAACCCGTATAAAAGTACTGGGCGGAAATTCGTTTTCTCTCTATCTGAAGTAAATTGCAGCTCAAGTAGAGCTTTCAGGATGTGCAGACTAGCGAAGTACACAAAGGAAACGGAAATGCTGCAGTGATTGTAAAAAGAGAATAATTTTCAATGACGCATTATTATGTTATATCTACTTGCAGATATGTTTAAGAATAAAAGTTCATCTCTAACTGGTGCCTTTTTATATGTTCATTCATGTGCATTTTTCAATTTCTGCCTAATTTTGCAAGCATTTATGTGGGAAACATTCTATATATTTCTCGTGTTTGTGGTGTATTAATGATAGGTGCTCAAATAATAATAATAATAATAAAGTATTTATTAGTTAGACATACCTGTGCACATGAATAAAGAGAACAATAGAACTTGTTTGGCTAACACGTTCCTTCCTTTCTTGATCTTTCCTCCTATATCGTTACGTCGTTTGTCGTCTGCCCCCATAAATTGCGCTAACTTGGCAAAGTCGCAGTTTCAGCGAGTCTCTCGTTTTATACTCATGCTAACACGCAATTGTTTTGCAGATTGACGTTTTTTTTTGTACCGGTGACCAGTTTATGACGGCAAAAAGGTATCCAGAGGCAAGGATAAAAATTTGTGTATTCGTGCAACTACAATGCGTCTCACGGCACGAACTTAATATTTTATGGTTATTTAAGCATTTTCACTTGGCTTTGTAAGCAAAGGAGCTAAAAATTTTATCAGTCACAAAATCCTTTTGATCTTGCTCATTCGCGTTTAAAACTCGTGGCAGTCTCGCTGTATAACTTGTAAAGGAGCTAAGTGACAAGGAGAACATTTCAACTCCTTAAGACCAGGTACTCATGAAACGATTTCTTAAAAAGGGTTTCATTTTGTCATGTGTACATTCTACAAAGTGAAATCATTTACATGAGCTCAAACCGGCTTTTTGAATGAATTGACGACCAAACCAAAGTCACGCTACGTTATTTCCATTAATTTTATGAAAACGTTGGCACACATACAGTTTACGAAAATGGAATATTTGACACCATGCTACCAACCAAATTTGCGACATGTTCCGAGAAGCTGGAATCCGCACACATGCTTCTTTTGTAAACATGAGAACCTACAATTTACCCAATAATACCCTTCCTCTCTGACGCAAAAATATTAGCAAACATTTTGCACAACAATGCATGCATGCACAATCTCAATTGCGTACGAGAACGAGCTGGTAATATGGTAGGAACAGTACAAAAATTGAAATCTATACAAACATCTCCGACCTTTGTAGATTGTGGCATAAATGCTTGTATTCATAGAATTTTATGGGCAATAATGTTACAAATAAAATTTACGTCACTTTATACAACTTCGTCTCGCTGCTAGTATGTGAAAATTGCTGTATTTAGTATATTGTAAGTAATATGCACTTATTGTGAAAAGTAAAACTGAAGCTGGCCTGTAATAAGAATGAAATCCTTTGCTGATTTTTTCGCAACTTTAATAAGAAAAACGAAATCGAGGAGTTGAGTATAAGCCTTTGAAAGAACTTTGAGCCCCTTTTGTGGTTCTATTATGTATTTCATTTTTGTAACATGAAATAGAGAAATATTACACATTTAAATGAATACGTGTGTAGTTTTTCTCAACTTTTCTCCTCTTCCACGCCTCTCTCATAGTGATCCCTTCCGTTCGTGAAAATAAAAGAGAAGGCTGGGAGTACAAATTCATGTTTCATGATGGCAATAATGTAATGGAACGAACAATAGGAAAAACATATTACTACTTATAAATAGCATGTGTGTGTGCTGCAGACGATGATGGTTTATTTGTGAAAGTGTGTAGGTTGATGTGCTTTTTGAGTGTTTGCAAAAAAAAAAATCTTGCAATTTCAATTTTTCTTCACCCACTTCCTTTTTATATCCTTTCCGTAAAATAATAAATGTATCTTTATGGCATGCATGCATTTTCAGTTTTCTTTTCATTTTTTTGCCATCTTCTGAGTTCTATATAGACTTTTGCGTTTCCTCCTACTGGTTGGTTAAGTATGAAAATGTTAAAAATGCGTACCTATATGTATAAAAACGAAGCAAAAACTAAGCCTGATGAATGTGTACCTATCGTTTTTGTTCTATTGTACTTATCACTCGAGATCGTACCAGATCCAATGTATGTATATTTCATGCATAAATTCGAAACAACAATCGTAACTGAGCTCAGCGAAAAGTAGAATTTATTATATATGAGTGCCGCTGTGTGAACGTGTCTGGAAAACAAAATATGATTGATGCCTCCCTTTTTACTGCGGTGGTCTTTAGCTCTGCTTGCTGTTTTTGTGTGAAGCTTCATTAATGTAAAAAAGATTTCTCTTCGTTATATGCTTGAAACATGTTCAACGTTACGTGTAGACTTACTTGCACAAACGGCCTGTAATTTTTTGCGTAATAATGAAAGAAAAAAGGTTTCCTCTTTCCCTCATCTATATTTAATGTCTTACCTACCCATTTCCCATGGCATGGAAGTTATAAGAAGTAGGTTATTTTCCGATGGATTTATCATTACTTTGTTCTTTCTTCCTGAGAAAAGGCTTTGTTTTTTTCATTGTACTGTGTTAAGTACAACTGTCTGCCAAGCAAGCTTTAGAAAGTAGAACTTTTTGGAATTTGGAGCTACTCGTATTTTTTATAATGCAATGTTGTTGTGATAATTTCGTGAGATAAATGGTGGCAAACATCGGGCAGCAGGTTTAGCTGGAAAAGGTTCTTATAAATTTTGTTACACGTGCTAGCTAGGATTTTATAATGATGTTATTGGTGCTGAGTTAAAAGCATAATATAGCTTAATTACCGAAACTGGAAAACGGATCAATGTGCGAAAAAATTTCCGGTCAAATAAATGCAGGGGCAAGAACTGTAAGAATTGCTGTAATGTCTAATACTGGGCTGGTGAAAAAATGGCGCCCACGATTAATTCTCATATGTCAACTCATACATTATGTAAGATTATAGCTATAACATTTGGAAATTGGCCTAGAAGTGCCTATCAAAATAGCTGACAAGCTAGTATAGAGGTGATATATAAGACAATAAGTCAACTGTACCAAAACGAGAACCTATGCAAACTCTTCTCCAGTAGTAGTATTAAGTAGAATCACGGAAGAATAGTCACGCTATGGACATAAATTAATCAGATAGTGAGGGAGAGCAAAAGTTGCTAACAATGGCAAGGAAATGGGATTTGATTTCTAGTTTGAGAAAATATCCTGACAATCGACTCGAGTATTTCTAACATGAACTATTTTCTTTACTTGAATGGGCCAAAGCTTATGTTTACTGTGCGCTTTCACTCTTACAAGCGTATTATTGACTAACTTTTTGTAAGCTTATGAAATGCCGGTAAAAGAACTTGCTGTTTTGTATTGATCAGTATCAGTGTATAAAAATGCATGTGTGGATTTTTCACAACCTATTATATTTCCGTACACATATTTTTATTGATCCGTGCATGCATCAGATGCGAGAGAAAATGGTATGGAATACGTTGACTAAACTTTCTCCCTGTGTGTCTAATGTACAGGTTTATGTTACTACAAACTACATTTTTGCAACTTTTTTCTGGATGTTCTGGATGGCTCAAGACGAGCACAAAAACAACAAGAAAACATGGCTTGGAGTGAGCGAGCGATTTGAAGCGTGTATGTGTGCTGTTGAATTGTTGAATGAGAAGAGTGGTTTGCGATTTAGACTTCAAAAGCTTCCTTCCTTCTACAAGCGCATGATGATAGTTTTGTGGTCCTTTGAATCCCGTGTTCGAAGAGTCGGTTCACCTACTTCTTTCACTTTTCTCTGTCTTTTCCTCTTTCTTGTCGAGAAAAAACAAGCGGAGCATAATAAGCATAAATTCTTGTTACGCTTACCTGGCAATTTATATTCTCGTCTTATATTTGTTACACACACATACGCTCATACGAAATGTATACACAATAGAGACTACTTTCCTATTGTTATATGGGTGTTTCTAATAAAATGGTTTTCTGCAGTTCTCCATGTCTGCTATCTATAGTATCTATCTAGTACTTATTATATGAATGGAAACACGTAAAACTATTCTATTCCGCTTCTTTTTATTGCTTGTGCGCTACCTACTATATAGTTCCAGTTCGAGTTTCGTTATCGCATTTCCTTAGTGTTGTTCACCGTTTTTTCTTCCTTCTGAGCTGTACGTTTGTACGTATCTACGAGCACACGATATGAGAGTTCTTTTAGTATATTGCACTCTAACATGTAAGATTAAAGGTTATTTTTTATGATGTTTTTTCATTTTCATTTTACCCCGAGCTCACTCAGAATTCATAACACATGCAGAGCAGAGCAGACAGGAAAGAATACAATGCACACACATATATATACACCATCGTTATGATCGACTTTTTCTCCTTTTTTTGTCTTCTTTTCTTTCTTCCTTCGCGCAGAAAAGACAGGAACAACTAATGAAAGTGAACAGAGAATGGAATTTAATCATGTTAGAAAGCAGAAGGCAGTTTGAGCTCAGCATAATGACTGACTATCATACACCACCATCAACCATCCATCCATTTTGACCATTTTACAATCACAACAAACAATGCATGCAAAATGATTTTCTGTCTGTTAACTGTCGGCAGAAAGAGTTGAAAGAGAGGACGTGAAATAGAAATATGGAAATAATCTAGGCATACCGTATACATATCTTCTTTCCGGGTTTGTTTATGTTACATATCTCCAGTAATACGCGTCTCGCTCGCTTTATTTATTCTTCCCAATTTCTTTCCATTTCTTTTCTTTACAAAATAATAGGCATCACTAAGCTTGACAGTCATTATATGCCTTTCTGTTTCGAATATTTGAAAGGAAGTTCATTATGCCCGAAAGGCAAACTGTGCTTTTTGGAAGCAGTATTATGGTGTACATTTTTTGTGGATAAAAAAGTCTTTCAGCAGACATCATCATCCTGCTGATGAGAAAACCGGTAACATATTTTTTCTCCTTTTCTCTCCTCTTTTGTATGCTCTACTGCGAATTGCTAAACGTGAAGTGTCATCGGAGAAAATATTCATCCATGCAGTATGCATGCAAGAGGGCAATAACTCTAAAATAAAAAATACGGTTATAAGGTGAATGGAGAAACTGTATAGAAAATGTAGCGTTTATGCGCATTATAAATGGATTTCAGATATAATTGTAAAAATATTCAATGCAGCCAGTAAAAATGTATTTTTTGTGAAATATGTACAAAAGACAGGCAACGATCGAACGACATATCTAACAGCTTCTCTAAATATTTAATATTTATAACGCAGTGTGAAAACGAATGGATCAGCAATGCAGAAAAAACCATGTCTAGTAGGTAAGGTATGTATAGCCAGTTGTTTTCTTTACATTTACACACACTGTTTGCAGGATACAACATACCGTAAATTCGCAATTAGACGCCGGGGCGTGTACGAGCAATCATCGATTTTTGGGACCGTAGACGCCGGGGC
>JAQIXX010002388.1:0-24911 GCA_034700605.1 Willowsia nigromaculata
CGAGCTGTGAAAATTAGTCATTTTTATTTGTCATCATCTTTCATAGTTCGTGGCGAACCGAAGTCCTGTCCCAACATATAGTCAGGATAAATGTTGTGAACTTAAAACGACGGGAGTTTATTCAATTATAATGAACTTATCCATCATAATACCTAATGGTACTTTAAAAAAAGCTGCACTAAATTTAAGTTCACTGAAGCACTTAATATGAAGCGTGCCCCTTAAGAGCACTCAAATCTTTGGTGAAAAGCACCTAGGCTCAATCAACTTACTCACTAAACTCCAAGCTAGTGCATTCGTACCTTTTCCTAGAAAAATTCTCATTGTCTCAAAAGTAAATTAAAAAACAATACTTCAAATCTGGCTCATAGCTGACAAGATAACATGTTAATGTGAAAAGCTTAGAGTTATAATATTATGCAGATTAAGCTTGTATAGTATATATTACTATGATGCAATTAAGTGGTCGAAAGTTTCAGTAAAGTAAGTAAGTACAATTTTTATCCAAAGGAGTATCTCATTAATCAAAAACTTTAACTCTTCTTGAGATAAATTGCTACAAACTTGTAAATACGAATTTGTTTTTGAGACTTGTATTCATTCATTGGAAAAAATATGTTATATAATTCAGGCTCTTGGAATGAAATGATGAGTGGTTTTATAATCGACCATTAATCTCTTTAATTTATTTCAATGATAATTTCATTTTGTAAGAATCGTACATTTGTTGCTCACTACTATACTCATTCACTCATACAACTTCTAACTGTAAAATTTTCTTATTTCTTCAGAATTTTCATTCGAAAGCTTTATATCGATAATCTTCCAAAGCGTTCACTGGACAGTTCATAATACAAAACATTTTTTTTAGCAAATGGCCTCTATTTTTGTGATTCGGAGTTTTATACTGCTTTATTGAATGCAGAACATAGTGATAAAACTAGTTCAGTAGAAGATTATTGTCAACTGTGGCAGCTATTCGCAATAAGATGTGTAATCCTTCAGAAAAAGATCTATTCTTTTACAATGATGGAACAAACAGTTATATCAATTCTACGTTTGGAAAGTCACTTCGAGTTATATTTATTGTGGAGTCCAAATTTGAGATAAAACCAGAAAAGTTGAGTTACCTGAGTAAACTTTCGAAACCTTTCAAAATTTTTTCTGATCAATCAAGCAAGATTTACTAGCATGCAACAAAATTTGAATAAATTTGTGTTCATTTTGTTTTCTACCCTAAGAACTGAACTACCCTCAGGTTTTAAAACATTTTTGCTTAGTTCAAAATCTAAAGCGAATTTGGAAACATTTTAAAAAGATTCTAAAAAGCCGATGCATCTATAACGCGATACTAAACTGGCTAGGGAGATTAAGCAATACGGAAAATTTGTTTGTGAAACCAAGCCTACATATTGTTACAGAACATCTTCTCCGGAATATGTTTTTGTCGCTTTATAATTTTACACATTTTTACTTTATAATTATTACGAACAATGCATATTAAACTATTTTTTATTAAAATTGCTTAAAGTATAAACCACTACTTCATTTCGCTTTTGTAACAGCAACGCATAATATATTAAGTGTCAAACCCTTACACCAAAAAATTAAAATGCTTAGCATTGTAAAATTTTGAGGGAGCGTGGGTTGCATGAAAATTTAAAATTTTGCAATAGCCCACATACATAATTCATAATAAAATTCCAACCTACATTCTATTGTATTTTTACAAGCATTTTACGGTAGCGAAATCAGCGAAGTTATTGTATTATCGACCACTTGCGCATAAAATGATCAGCAAGTATCTCTCCCAACACGAAAGAATGGATATGCTTCTTTCTTATAAAATGTTTGGCAGTTCCTCACAAATTTATAGTACAACGTATTTCTACCTATGTATCTTCTACCAAATGGCATAAACTGATCTGAAGCGTCAGTCAAAGTTGCAAACATGCTGCTTTGAAACCAAACAATTACCAATGGAGCAGATATGCTCATTCCGGTGACAAACACACCAACAACTCCATTACCCAATATTATATTATGGAACCTCACTACAAAGAAGTGCAGAACAACCGCACTTCCAAGCAATCCAACCTGAAGAAGAGATATAGAGAAAGTTACGAGAATGTTCCTAACGAAATAATTGATTAGTCTGACTTCCCGACAGATTTGTATGACCTTATCATCTCCCATCGCTCTGCAGTAACATGTCTCAATCACGATCCTTTTACCATTTTGCCCGTGTACTCGTTCTGGGGCAAGATCATTCAAAACTGTTGCGCAAATTTGACTGCAAGGCATTGCCATAATCATTATTGAAACCAGGAGATGCGCCGACCCAAAAATGTCAAGTGAAAAGAGAATTGTCCATGGAACCAACTCAGCCCTCGGTGAAAATTCGATTTCCAGCCTAGATTTCATGATTATATGAGTAGGCTCCCTATGATGAAATGGCACGAGCGATAGTCCGAATGGGAGTACAATCGTCCAGAAGTTGATTATCAGCATTAGAACCTCTTACCTCACATACTTTTCAAGTGTTCTAGATCAAGCTTGATTTCCTTTTGTTTAAGAATATCTTTAGGATAAATAATATATTTTTTAGGAAAATTCTAATAATAAATAGGATTCATTACAGATATGAAGTTACCTTGTATACGCTGGTTATAAGCTGGGAATTGCTTAAATATGTAGATAATTTCTTTCCATAATTATGCAACGACAACACTCACTCCGATTAACCCTGTGTAAATGGACAGTTCGCCCCATGCAATTGCAATAGACGCGTATTCTTCTCCAGTTATGGGAATTACCTGATTGTTGTCGTCCGTTTCTCGGTAGTTGAACGCGAGGTACATATAAAGAGAAAGAATGAATTTAAATAGGATGGCTAGAACGCAGCTAAAACACCTGAGCATAATTCAAAATTGCTATTTTAATGCTTGAAAGTCGTGAAATAGGGAGTAAATGAGCTCATCTTACATGTTGACAAAAACGAGCGGATTAGCTTTCCCCAGTTTTTTTCGCTTTTGTCCCAGTCAAAATAGGAAATTGTGCACATTTTCATGATCCCAATGGGGAATTCAATCAGCCTGACAGCGGTATCTGAAAGGATTTTTGTTTAAACCGTGGAATTTTGTATGAAGATGAAAAAGTAAATGAGTTTGAAATTTTCCTAGAGGTAGACAGAAAGTATATGTTTTAAGTAAGTTGGTATGCTTTCTAAACAGTTAATACCGCAGTACAGGCAAAAGTCATACTGGCCGTTTTGACTTCAACATTAATCGAAAAATAAATGTATTACTGCTGTATCTGTTAATTTGATTTAATTTTGATTTAAAGGAGTCGTGTCTTATCAATTTACATTCTAAAAGTACATGTACTTTTATGAAGTAAAGATGTGCCGAAATAGACGGACTGGATTGAACTGCTCATAACTGAAGATCTAAACGTTGTCAGAATCCAACTCTCATATCATTCGAAAGCCCGTTTTTTGTTGATTTCGAATCAACCTTAAACATTAAAATCAATTTGGTTTAAAAGCCAATAATGTGAACAGAACAAACCCATCAAAAAATGGATTTCCGACGGCTTTATGAACTCGTCATCTCCTCGTTGTTACAAAGCGACGGAATTTCCAAACTCGATGGTTGTTTTAGACTTATAAATGCATTGTTCTTTTTATGGATAGTTGAAAGGCGGATTTTATTTAAAAACCACGGAGCACTGTCATTCCAAGTCTTTCCCCATGTTAATTCCTATTTAAGAATGTTGTGTTCAAGAGCCACTCAAAACCATCACATGAGTGACATTTTTTGCTTCTCGGTGTATTTGTGTTAGGCAATTCTTGAATGTGCGTGCATTGATATACGGTGGTGTATTACGAGCGTGAAATATGTTTCAAATGCTTGTGTTCTTTGGGTTTGTTGGGTTTGGTGCATAAGAAACTAGCTACCAATGCATAAATGACGCTGAATAAAATAGAGATGATGAGGATGAGGTGGAATTCTTTTACTTTAAAATAATGTGGCTCAATGCATGAAAACACAGTAGGTAGGTTTGGACTTGAACTTCTACTGGATTTAATTGGGGTAAAATAAGACGAGTGAAGGACCATGTAATAAATACAAAGAGAGATCCATCCACCTCTAGCTCTACTCACTTTCTGGGCATCGAGTCTAGAGTTACAATGAAACTTATAGGTAAAAATGACGCTACAAGCTTAGAGGTGAATGGAGGTTAATGAACACAAAACGAGAAAGATCCAGAAGGTTATGGAAGTTCATAGAACATTCTAAAGCTTAAATAGTCAAAATAAGTAATATGACGATAATGATCATAAGCATGATTTAGTAACAATTGAGTGGTTGTACATTGAACCTGCATCTTTTACACACAGTAATGTACTTCACATAAAATCACATACGAAAAAAAACCAATTAGAACGCAACCGACACGAATTCACAGATACATCACTACTTTACATTTTAGACAACGACGGTTCTGTACAGCTTGTGTTTCGTCAAAATTTTTTGTGAAGGTTTTTGTCTCCCAAATGCCCCGAATTGATATTAGCTCTGTAGTTTGTTATGTACATGCAATATCTTAGTCAAGTTGTGTAATGATTGTAGCGCATTTTGTGCTCTTTAAATGCCAGGTTTAGTTTTGTATATACTTCTGGCCAACGCGCGTGACACTTCACAAAGTAACGGGACCTTGCTTTATGGCTAATTGTTCGAAGATGATTCTGTCTGGTTAACCAGTACACAAATGATATGAGTCATTTATGCTAAAACATAGTAAATTGCTCGTATTAATTTTTAAATCATTTGAATTTTTAAATTTTGTGTACGATGTATAAATATGAGGCTTCAAACTTAGATTTTTGCTCCAAAAATGGATGCAGGACAAACATAGTTTTTTAAGCATTTAAATCAACAGTTTCCTATGAATATAACTAAAATTTTCCAAAAAACGTTAGCAAGGCTCTTAATCTCCATTAAATTCTCTTTAAGATGGTATGTATGCATATTTCACACATATTAGTTATAATGTGCAACGAACCATTTAAGGTAAATCCGCCAATTTCGGCACATATCTTTGGATTGGTACTTTTGGATTATTTGGTACTTTTTTAAAACTTTTTTCTCTAAAAACAAGAAGCCTGTAATTTAAATTGATTGATTGAAAACAGGTTAGCTGCAAGAGATCGTAATCAAAAGGCTTGGTTCAATTGGATAAGCACCATTTGATTTAATTTGATATGCGTTTTTGATATGTATTAATAGTCCGTCATTTAACAATAACAGACAAGTTTTAGTTTTGCAGGATATTGGTTAAACCTTGACATGCAACAAAAATATATTAAAAAATTCCATGACTTCTTTACATTTCATGACAAGGTTTTTTTCATACAAATGATTTTAAAACGGAACGAAATATCTGCAAGTTATGAAATATAGCTTTTAGATAATAGTCAATTTGTGATATCAAAAAAAGTATTTCATGCATGCGAAGGAATTTTGATACTTGTAATGGAATTTTTAATATTCAAAATAATTGTTTTTTAAACACAATCACATCTAAACCTTTTATTATATCCATGCTTTACACTTTAAAATGTGACGCTTGAATTACCAGAAATTAAATATTTTTCATTTTAGCTTCTCAGTTATGGTCATCAGAGACCTAAATGTGCCTCTAATTACTCCCTTAGCATAACTAAACGGGGTTATTCTTCGAACAACCATTGTATTCCCATAGCAAATTACGATTAGTTTACATGATTTTCCAAACCTGCCAATAATTTTAAACTCCTGCTTGGTCATCGACATTTGTTTCCATGATAGTAATGTTTTTCCGCTTCCTGTATACAAATGTTTCCCAACTTGGAGCAAGACTATCCACAACAACCAGCACCCAGCTGCGCCCCACAAAATAACAAATTTAACAAATCCGTCAAGCTTATCTCCGTATCTAATTATCAAAAAGTTTGCATATATAGGCAAGATTGTAAAAGCCACGTGAAAAAACGCAAAGAATCTACCCAGAGTGTTCGTCACAACACCATTTAAAATTTGAAATGATCGATAAGCTATACAAATATTCCAAGGTGTTCTAAGTGAATCAGAAGTTATATAGCTTTGTTTACCAATACAGAGTTCATCAGTTACAAAGACAGGTAAATAAGCAAAATAGATGAGCATGATGGTACTGGTAATTGCAATATTTAAACTCAATAATAATATTACGAAGGCGTGAAAACTTACAACTACCACACCCCATGGAAAGTATTGATAGTAATTCTCCGGAATCATGGCCCCAAGAAATACTGTTAGTCGTGGATCATAAATGCACATCAAGCAAACTATAATTCCAAAGATTGCCCATGTAAGGAGATTCAAGCACACAATTATATCCACGATTATATTCATTCGACTCCGATTTCGATCAAATCCTGGCATATAATCATCTGAAATTTGAAAAAAACCTTATTGAAACAGGTGTTTACTTCGAGTTTAAAATATCTCACATACCTTGAAGTGTCCTAAAGTAGACAAAAAACACGTTAGTAAGAAGCACCATATCTTTCGAATACCAACGGAAAATTGAAAATATTTGGACAGCCGATAAAATAGAGAGCGAGAAATGCAGAGTGATTTTGAAAGTTTCTTTTTCTTCCTGAACATAAAACTTAACCACCGAAATGAAAACACCGAATAACCAAAGAAGAGCCAACCTATAGTTGATTTTTAGCCTACGTAGATAACTTAATTCGGATGTATGAATACAAAGATGATATTTGGGATCATAATGAAAAGCGCATGCCCCAATTCGCTCCCCATATTTTGTAACCTTCTCGATAAGTTTTAATAGTCGATCACTTAACATTCTGAAAAGGGGTTATTTGAGAAGAACAGATATTAGATCCAACCAAGAGCCAACCGATTTGAGGAATGCTA
Organism: Willowsia nigromaculata; assembly: GCA_034700605.1. Classification (NCBI taxonomy): domain Eukaryota; kingdom Metazoa; phylum Arthropoda; class Collembola; order Entomobryomorpha; family Entomobryidae; genus Willowsia; species Willowsia nigromaculata. The sequence continues at coordinate 6,966 of JAQIXX010002388.1, forward strand.
TAACATCAACTAAGCTTGTGGCTTAAAATTTATTGATTCATTGATAGGAAATGAAGTAATGTAATTGTCAAATTTAATTTCAAAAGGAATTAAATTCCAAAGTTATAAAACCTTTTTCTTATAACAAAAGATTAAGCTTTCAAAAATGTTATTTTAAGCTTATTTAATGCGTGTATGTCATAAAACATTCTGTAATGAAGAACTTGTATTGGCTCCAATATATAAAATAATTGGTTTATTTAAATAATCATTTACATCACATCATTTTCTTTAACTCGATTAATAAATGTTCTGTCAGAATCTTAATGGAAATTATAGCTATTTTTAAACTGTTTGGCTCTTTCTAAAGCTCTAACATTTAATTTTCTCAATTAATTTGCAAATAGCTTTAAAAAATTGGTCTTTTAAGCTAACCTAATTTAGTTTCAACCTAATATTTAGCTTAATTAAACATGTAAACTATACAGTACAGTGAATCTAGCCTTTGCCAAAGACTAGATTCAGTGTCTTTGGCAAAGGCTAGATTCACAAAGCAAACAAAATTAGACAAAAAACAAAAAAAAACTAGACAAAATTGACAATAGTCCTGACGAATTCCCAATTATTCTTGGACATTTCGGTCAAAAGCATTAAAACCACCTTATTTTAACTTCTCAGTCAAAGTCATGAGAGACCTAAATGTGCCCCTAACTACTCCTTTAGCATAACTGAACGGGGTTATTCTTCGCACAACCATGGTATTCCCGTAACAAATTACAATTAGTTTACAAGATTTTCCGAACTTTCTAATAAATTTTGCCTCCTGTTTCGTCATGCACATTTTTTTCCATGACCATATTGATTTTCCACTTCCGGTATACAGGTGTTTCCCAACTTGAAGAACAACCAGCCAAAAGAATAAGCACCCATTTGCACCCCACCAAACAGCAAATTTGACAAGCACGTCAAGCTGATCTCCATATCTAATTATCAATAAATTGGCGTATATTGGTAGGATTGTCAAATCTACATGAAAAAACGCAAAGAATCTACCTAAAGTATTCATCGCTACACTATTTAAAATTTGAAGTGCTCGAAACGATCGACAAACATTCGAAGGCGTTCTAAGGGAATCACAAGTTATGTAACTTCGTTTACCAATGCAAAGCTCATTTGTTACGATGACAGGTATGTAAGCAATATAGATTAGCATGATGCTACTAGTAATTGCAACATTTACACTAACTAAAGCCATTAAATAAGTTTGGAAAATTACAACTACCACACCCCATGGAAAGTATTGATAGTGTTGCTCCGGAATCATAGCCCCAAGAAATACGGTTTGTCGTGGATCATAAATGCACATCAAACAAACTAAAAGTCCAAAGATTACCCAGGTAAGGAGATTACCACAGACAAGAATATCCACAATAATGTTCATTCGACTCCTATTTCGATCAAATCCTAGCATGTAATCATCTGAAAAATGAAAAAACACATTCAAATATATGCGTTTATTTCGAATGTTCATTGTTTCGAATACCTTGAAGTTTCCTAAAATAGACAAGAAACGCATTAGTAAGTAGCACCATATCCTTCGAATACCAACGAAATATTGAAAAAATTTGGACTACTGATAAAACTGAGAGAAAGAAATGAACAGTGATTTTGAAAGTTTCTTTTTCTCCCTGAACATAAAAGTTAACCAATAAAAGGAAAACACCGAATAACCAAAGAAGAGCCAAACAATAGTTGAATTTTAGCATCCGTAGATATTTTAAGTTGGTTGTATGGCAGCAAAGATGGTATTTGGAATCATAACGAAGAGGGCACGCTCCAATTCGCTCACCACATTTTGTAACTTTCTCGATGAGCTTTAGAAGCCTGTCACTTAACATTCTTAAAAAGGGTAATTTAAGAAAAACAAATGTTAAAGCTTTACAAACAGCAAACCGTACTGAGAAATGCTATAACTTCAACTATGCTTTGGAATTCGATTTATTGATAGAATATTTTGCGGTGTAATTAAAAAATATAATTGCAATTGTAATAACTTATAAGGAAGTTATAAAAACATATTTTTATAACAAAAGGTTGTGCTTCCGCAAAAATGTTATTTAAATGCCAGTATGTTATGCTGAAATTCTTTAATTGGTGGTTATATCAAATTTTTAACATTTAAACTAATTGGTTTTTTAAAATCATCATTTACGTTACAATCTTTTCTGTAAAAAAGTCAATAAATGTCATTCCATAAGCATACAAGAAGTTATAGCATTTTTCAAAACGCTCTAGCTCCCAGTAAAGCTCTAACATTTTTTCTTGCAAATAGCTTAAAATAATTGGTTTTTAAAATTAACTTGATTTAGTTTCAACCGAGCATTGCTCTCCGCCCTTTTCCCAATTTTAATCGTAGTTTGTGGTAATTAGAGTGTCTTATAAAAAACCGATTATAGATTTGAAATTAGCTTGTCCGAAAGTCTAAACTAACACGTGGCCCACGTGATGTGGGAAAGTTGTTTCTACTCATGGCTAAATTGGTACGTTGCATGTTTGCTTTGAGGTAAATTAGATGGAGTTATCTCTTGTGAATACTACATTGCAGAACTTGTTCTCATGAACTTGATAACTAAAAAATGAAAAGGCCAATTCTCGTGGTGCCAGCAAAAAAACCTCTATTATACGAATAATCAATCTCATCTAGCAAATTAAGCAGAAACCACGCGAAACCTATAAACTAAAATATAACAAATCCATTAAAATGAGATTACCCATGATTATACCAAATGAATGCTTTAAAAACTTCTCCATCACATATCATTTCATTGAAGCAATTTACATAAAGCGTGTAACTGAAGAGGGCTCAAATCTTCAGCGAAAAGTATCTAAGATTAATCAACTGAACCCTTAAATTCTAAACTAGTGCATTCATACATTTCTCTAAAAAAATGCTCAATGTCTTGAAAGAAAATTAAAAATTATCTATAAAATCTGTCGCATAGGTTACACGATAGCATGGTTTATGTCAAAAGCCAAAAATTATAATAACTTGTACACTTAGCTTTTGAAGTGCTTACTAATATGAAATAATGAAATTGTCAAAAGTTTCATAGTAAGTAAATACAATTATTCGCAAGGAATATCTCATAAATAAAAAGTACTTTTATGCTTGAGACAATTGCTTTTGACACTTGTGTTTATTCATTAGACAAAAAATTGCGATATAATTTATGCCACCAATTGAAAAGACAACATTGATTGGTTTTATAAGCGACCATTAAGTTCTTTTATTTATTTCATCGATACTTTCATTTTGTGATAAGCGTACATTTTTGCTCACTATTACATACATATACCCGCTCACTCACACAATTCAACTGCCAATTTTTTTTTATTCCATGAAGATTTTCATTCTAAAGCATTACAGTGATTATCTTCCAAGGCATAAACTGAACAGTCTATAATACACAACATTTATATTTGAAGGGATGGCTACAATTTTTGTGATTCGGGGCTTTATACTGCTTTATTTTGCAAGAGTCCTGAAAGCAGAAAAAAGTGAAAAAATAACTCCAGCAGGGAACTATTGTCATCTGTGGCAGCAATTTGTAATAAAGTGGGCAAATCCTTCAGAGAAAGATCTAGTCATTTACTACGATGGGACAACCAGTTGTATTAATTCTACATTTGGGAATCCATCTCGAGTTATAATTACTGTCGAGCCCAAATTTGAGATAAAACCAGAAAAGTTGAGATACCTGAGTCAACTTTCAAAACCTTTCAGAATTTTTCTGGTCAATCAAACAAGATTCACTTGCATGCAACAAACCATGAATACGTTCGTTTTCATTCTGTTTTCTACCCTAAGAATTGAACTAGCTTCAGGTTTTAAAACATTTTCGCTTAGCTCAATATCTAAAGCGAATTTTAAAACATTTCTCAAAGCATCTGAAAAGCCGATGCATCTATTACGCAATACTAAACTTGCTAGGGTGATTAAGCAATACGGGAAACTTGATTGTGAAACCAAGCCTAAATATCGTCATAGAAGATCTTGTCCGGAATATGTAATGTCTATATTAGTAATTTCAAAGTTTCATAACCTCAGCATAACAGAAACTCGTGATTATCAATCAAACAAAATAGAAATTTGCACTTTGTATGCTTTAACAAATGGGCCAGAAGAAGTAAGTTATTTAATTCAGTCCAAAAGCAGCTCGATGCTATTTTCGAAATTTGTCACAAAATATTTAGTATACTGCGATGAATTTCGAACTGTTAGCGTGAATCAAACATATGACACAAAATGTTGGACATCAGCGTTCAACCCAGACGTATGGCTTTATATTGGTGGACTTGTAGTGATAACATCAATTTTGGTCTCTCAGAGCTACAGTAAGATTTCCCCACTAAATGATATCTGTATTAGTATTTGCATACTTTTAGGGGAAACACCATCGTATCTTTTAGAGAAGCGTAAAATATTTTTAGCTATAGCTGTGTCAGGCATGATTTTAAGTTGGCATTTTGAGGAGTCAGTAACAAGTCAAATTGTATCTACCTTACCTGTAATGCCTTTTTACAATATCAAGGACTTGATTGCTGCAGGGCACAAAATTTATGTGTGCCCATACTATGCCAAATTGCATGATATTTGGTTTAGCATGCAACTTCACAGAATGGGGCATCTATATAATGAAAGCTTAGAAAGGTTGTGTGTAGAAAATACAACAAGGAAATTCTCGGTAGTTATCGAAGAAGAATGGTTAAATATAGAAAAGGCAATGTTAGAGAACCAATACAGGAAATGTAAACATGTCCAGGAATCTATTGGAACTAACGCCCAATTCTGGAACACAACCAAGCCATACGCTAACTGGTTTAGAAACACAATGAAAAATCTTGAAGATAGCGGCCTACGAGCACTTTGGAATCTTTGGTATGTTGAAGCTACGGAAATAAAGATTTTTGGTCACCGTCTCCTTACAAATGAAATAGGTATAGAGGAAGGCGATGAAATAGGAATAAAGCAAATAAATGCTGTGATTTTTATATGTGCAGGTATTTATGTATTTAGCTTCTTTATATTCGTCTTGGAGAAAACTAGCGTATTGCATGTGTATAGCTATACATACGTTTTTGCAAATTTTTGTTTCTGCACTAACTTATTTAGAATTAATAATAATATAACTTGGAAAAACTATTCTCTAAATTACTTGCCTTAACTGATAAATAGAAAGCATGTGAAATTTTTCACATGAAATAATTTCTACAAAAAATGTTCTGAACTATTAATTTAGAACCACTCTTATAATGTAGAAACAACTGTCACTTGCCATTACCTTACAATCAGTGATAATTAAGTATGGGCTTAAAATTTATAATAACCGACTTAAGTGTGTTTAGCAGAAATGACATAAAAATGCCATGCCAGCAATTTCTTCCTTCTTTATAGTTATTACGAAAAACATATTTTTTAAATTATTTCATATTTAATGTAAAGTACGGCTACTTCATTTTGCTTTTGCCGTTATATCAAAAAAGTAAAATGCTTAGCATTACTAAATTCTAAGGCAGCGTGGGCTGCATGAATTTTTAAATAATTTGACAAAAGCCCACGTACATATTTCATAGTAAAATTCCAACTTACAAAGTAATTTTGACAAGTATACTATTTTAAGGTAGGGAAACAAGCAAACTTATGGTATTATCGATCACTTGTGCATAAAATGATAAGAAAGTATCTCTCCCAATTCTAAAAAACGGATACGCTTCTTCTATATAAAATGTTTGACAGCTTGTTACAAATTTAAAGTACAATGTCTTCCTAGCTATGTATCTTCTTCCATACGACCGAAACTGATCTGAAGCGTCACTCATAGTCGCAAACATGCTGCTCTGAAACCAGACAATTAACAATGGAGCAGATATGCTCATTCCCATGACAAACACACCCACAATTCCATTATCCAATATTACATTATGGAACCTCACTACAAAGAAGTGCAGAACAACCGCACTCCCAAGCAATGTAACCTGATGAAGAGATATCCAGAAAGTTGCGAGAATATTGTTAACCAAATTATTGATTAGTCTGACTTCTCGATAGATTTGTATCACCTCATCATCCTCCATCACTCCGTAGTAACTTGTTTCAATTACGATCCTTTTCCCATTTTGTCTGTGTACTCGTTGTGGTGCGAGGTCATTCAAAACTGTTGCGCAAATTTGATTGCAGGGCGTTGCCAAAATTATTATAGAAACCAAGAGATTCGCCGACCCAAAAATGCCAAGTGAAAAGAGAACTATCCATGGAAGCAACTCAGGTCTCGGTGAAAAGTCGATTTCTAGCCAGGATTTCATGATTATATGAGCAGGCTCCATAGGATGAAATGGCACTAGTGATAGCCCAAATGGAAGTAAAATCGTCCAGAAATTCATTATCAGCATTAGGACTTCATATCCTCGCATGCTTTTCAAGTGTTCTCGATCAAGGTCGATTTGCTTTTCTTTTAGCATATCTATAAGATTAATAATAATTTTTAGGAAAATTCAATTTTTTTACAGGATTCAATACCAATCTAATAATTACCTAGGATACGCTGGTTATAAGCTAGGAATTGGTTAAATATGTAGATCATATCTTTCCATGATTTGGCGACGACAACGCTTATTCCAATAAACGCTGCGCAGATTGACAGTTCGCCCCAGGCAATTGCAATAGACGCGTATTCCTCTCCAGTTATTGGGATTTCCTGATTGTTGTCGTCCGTTTCTCTGGAGTTGAACGTGAGGTACAAATGAAGAGAGAGGAAAAATGGAAATAGGAACACTATAATGCAGCCGCAACACCTGTAAAAATTAGAAAAAATAGTTTATTTAATATTTGTATATAAATCATGAAATAAAAGAAAAAATATCTTACATATTGATGAAAACATATGGATTTGCTTTCACCAGTTTCCTTGCACTTTTGTCCCAGTCAAAGTAGGAAAGTGTGCACATCTTCATGATTCCAATGCGGAAACCCATTAGCTTGACGGCGGTTTCTGACAGCATTTTTGTTTAATTGGTGGATTTTTCAAGGAGATCAGGAGTTAATTTAAGGAGAAAAGTTATAAATTTTCTTAGGGTTAAATTGAAAGTATATGTTTTGAAGAAGTTGGTATGATTTCTAAACAGTTAATGTCGCATTGCAGGCAGAAGTCAGACTGACCTTTTTGACTTTGCTCGATACAAATGTATTTCAGCTCAGCTTTTCCAGTTGCGTAATCAATTGCTAAGAAAGGAAAATCTTTTTATGTATATGTATGAGCATTACGAATTTTTTAGTATTTTTTTGTCCAAATAAGAAATACAAAGAAAGGTAGGATTTTCATGGTAGAATGTAGCTGGACTTCCAAAATAACTTACTTTGTTATACATATTACCTATTGTTATATGTCGCCCACACAAATCGTCATCATGTAGCCCACACCAATCCTCGTTATGTCGCCCACACAAAGTTAAATCCGATACCTGGATTTTTAACCTACAAGGATATCCTAGCCAAGAATGCCTCTACTTTGTAGCGCAAATAATATTTTTAGGAAGAGAGATTTGTAATGGGAAGAATAACGCACGCATTCTAATTCCTTCCCACAATTGCTGGCAGCTTCAGCAAGGAAAACTGCGGTAAGAATTTGATGTAACGAGTGGTCATACGTAGTTCTCCATATTTCCCACAAACATTCAATTTCAACTTCAGTCTTTGATGAAGGCTCTCTTGTAAGTTGTGCAGAAATTGAATTTTTTGGAACTTGGGGCTTTATTTTGCAAAAAAATGTGTTTTTACATTAAAATACCACTATAGCAAAAGCCATAGTTTAAAATTGTATGTAAAATATTTATCCAACCTCTTGTCATTTTATTCCATGCTTTGTCGTTTGACATAAATTTTTAAGTTACATCATAAGGTTAGGCATAACTTTTTTGGTTTTTAGCTTATTTCTGCAGTTCTATTATGCTATGTTCTTCTAAATACTAATAGCAATAACCTGGGATTGACTTGACTTTCAAATTAATTTGTTTTAAGCCTCAGGAAATCTACGTAATAATTCAATGCAAACTAGTAGTCGTCACTAATATTTGTTAGCACTCTGTTCACAAAAATCAAATAAATAGTATTTGATGACAGTCATACATTAAAAGTTAACATCCGAAGAAAAGGTTCAAGATATTTGATTTCATAATGGTTTTGACTATTTATCGATTTACCTTATTTGATGCATGTTTTAAGTTATTGCCTTGCCTTTAAGGAAGGACTTAGAGGCCATTTGACCCATACGATCCCAATTTTCAAGTGAGGTCCCTTACTTTACAGCATATTTAAAGGGGATCTAAAACAGGTAAATTGTTTCAAAATAAAATTATACATCACAATGTCTTAATTACTAATAACACAGTGGGATTTTTTAACAAATTACGAGAAATTAAGTATTTAGTATCACTAGTTCTTATTTTGACACAAATCTTTAGTTATCTCTCATCTACCCAGCGCATTGCCATGCCATGAAGCCATAATTAGCTTGATTGCTTTATTTATGCATCGCTTTTTAAAACTTAATGTTTCCTCTAATATAATTCAATATGAAAATTTAACTTGCCCAATATTTTGCACCTAAGTAAATCATAATATTTTAAGGTAGTGAAACAAGTAATGTGATAGTGTTATCGACTACTTGCGCATAAAACGATAAACAAGTATCTCTTCCAATCCTAAAAAATGGGTATGCCTCTTCCAAATAAAATATCTGGCAACTTCTCACAAACTTATAATACAAAGTTTTCCTTGGAACATATCTTTTCCCGAATGACATAAACTGATCAGATGCATCAATCAGAGTGCCAAACATACTACTTTGAAACCATACAACTAACAATGGAGCAGCTATACTTCCTCCGACAACAAGCACTGCTACAACTCCATCATCAAGAATTACCTGATGCAACCTGATTGCAAAATACAGAAGGGTAACCGCAGTTCCCAAACATCCAACCTGATGAAGAGACATCCAGAAACTTCCGAGAATATTGTTCACAAAATTATTGAGGAGCCTCACCTCTCGATATATTTGAATTACCTGATCATCTTCCATCACTCCGTAGTAGTTTGTTTCTATCAGTATCCGATTCCCATTTCGTCTGGAAACTCGTTGAGGTGTGAGATCGTTCAAAATGGGGGTCAACAATTGGTAAGTAGTAGAGGCCAAGAATGCTACCATTACCAAGAGATTAGCTGCCCCAAAAATACCTGTTGTAAATAGAACGATCCATGGAATTAACTCGGCTCTTGGAGAAAAGTCGATTTCTAGCCAGGATTTTATGATTATATGGCAAGGCTCCATCGGGTGAAATGGCACAAGTGCGAGCCCCCACGGGAGTAAAATTGTCCAGAAATCTATTAGAAACATAAGCATTTCATGTCGTCGTATGAATTTTAAGTGATCCCGATCCAGCTCAATTTCCCGTTCTTTTAGCATATCTGTAAAATAAATGCAAATTTTAGACGAAATTAAAAATTTTGAAATGAAAATATGAACTTACCAAGTATACGCTTGTTATAGACTAGCAATTGGTTGAATGTGTAAATAATTTCTTTCCATGATTGGGTACAGACAACGCTCAAACCAAAGAAACCTATGGCTATTGACAGTTCACCCCATGTGATTGCGATAGCAGCGTACTCTTCTCGAGCGATTTGAATTTCTTGACCATTATCATCTTTATCCGGGGAGTGCAACGTGAGATACAAATGAAGTGAGAGAAATGTAGGGAAGAAGAGAACGACAATGCACCCGAAGCACCTTTACAAAAAATATGAATTTCAAGACCAACATGAAACAAATAGTAAATTAAAATTGTAAAACTTACTGGTTTATGAAGATGTATGGATTCGCTTTTACCATTTTTCTTGCAGTTTTATCCCAATCAAAGTAGGAGAACGTGCACATCTTCATCACTTGTACTCGGAATCCCATAAGGTTGATACAGGCATCAGACAACATTTTGAGTTTATTTATGATTAGAGGTGGGGAAAGAAGTAGTTTCTGAATTTCCGAAATTTGGAATTGAAAATACCGTATTTTTTCAAAACAAATTCAATTTGAACAGCAATTCTTGCATTTATATATAACCGTCGGAAGCCAAAGCCTCACTGACCTTTTTGACATTGCTTGGAACAAATATTTTTAATAGTTTATTCCAGTTACGAAAACATGATCCAAGAAAGGAAAAATAGTTTACGTAAAACATGCTTAGTTTGAATTATTTAGTATTTTTTAAAAATTACACACGAAAAATAAGATGAAAAAGGGAGTAAGGGCTCCTCATGACCAGAAAAACATTTTACATTCTACAAACATATACATGAGAGTATCAAAATAAATCGTGTTAAACCACGAGGGAAACACGTAGATGAATCGGTACATTTAAGTGACGAACTCTGACGAGAGGAGGTCCAGTGACGAAATTTGACAAAAGCGGTGAAAATAGTAACCACTACGGACGTTTGACTCCGTGACCTTTGACCCCTTTGACTTACCAACTCAAAAATCAATAGGGATCTTCCCTTTAATGTAAGGAACTTGCATACCAAATTTGGTTTAAATCGGTCAAGCGGTTCTTGAGATTTGACCCCGTGACCTTCGACCCCTTTGACCTACTTACCCCAAAATCAATTGGGGTCTTCCACTTGACCTAAGGAACCTCCATACCAAATTTGGTTTAAGTCGGTCAAGCAGTTCTCGAGATATCGTGCGGGCAGACAGGCAGACGGACAAACACAACAATCGCATAACTACGATTTCATCTACGATTCATCTACGTAATAACGTATGAGGTTATGTACATTTTATCGTAATATGTCACCGATGTAAAGTTAAAGCAAGGAATAGAAAAATTACCAAACTACCTGGATTTTTACTAACAAGGAAAATTGAGCTTAATAGTTCCCAACTTTATGTCAAAACTTTCAACCTCAAGACATTAATCTGGTGAAAAATGTAAGCATGGTCATTTAACACAGAGGTTTGTTTTCTGCCGTAGTTATGGACAATACTTGTTAGCACTCTCGTGGTTATGAATTTTCTACTATTATCTCGCCACAAATGATATTTTTCAATTCAAAGTAGAGTGACTCTTGATATATGCCTTCTTGTAAGTTGTGCAACAACACATAGATTTGGTAGATTTATTTTTACATATATACTTCTAATGTGATAATACGACTATAGCAAGACTTAATTTAAGATCCTGTTATGAAAAAATATTTTCAAGTTACAAGTCTTTTTTTCTACGAACATCCCTTATCATGTAAAATATTATGTTTTGGAAGTTGAACAGAGGTTAAATTTGGTCGGACTATCTAAAAAGAATAGTATTACGCTTAACAAGTCAATAAATTTAGGCTTTATTTTAAGTGAAGATTATCAAGCAACATTGGTGTTAATAATAATTAAATAAGTAAGATTTCAAGAATATCTTTCTGTAACTCTAAAATGCTTTCATTTTTGCTTCTGTCATCAGTGATATAAAGGTACCTCTTTTTACCACTTTTGTGTAATTAAATGAGTGATTCTTCGTACAAGTAGTGCATTTTCGTAAAAAACCACGATCAACTGACAAGATTTGTTAAACTTGCCTCTTGTTTCGTCATACCTACCAATTGGCTTTCATGACCACAGAGTTTTTCCTCTTCCAGTATATAAATCAAATTATTGATTTAATCGAAAATTTCAATTATATTAAGTTAATCCCGAAGCTCATTTCACATTCTTACCTATGTATATACACACATAAATTAAGGTAAAAGAGTGTTTTTGCACAAAATATAAAATTATGCATTGTAAAAATTGTATTAAAAATATATATTTGACCTAGAAAGGAAGCTTTCAGTACTGTGGTAATTTATTTATTCCAATTCATGACAAAGTCCTTCAATGATATTGAAGGAAGTAATTTTTGTCACTACAAATACATTTGAATTACCGTATTTCCTAGTAGTATCTGCCCACGGTTATATTACATTTGTGCTCAATTAAATTACTTAATTAATTATTGCTCTTCCATTTACAATTAAAAAAGATTCGAAAATTTGTTTCAGTTTTAAAATTAACAAATTAAATTACAATTATTTGAATTTAAAATTACTGTTATGAATTTTATTTCATAAATTAGATACCAAACAAAAATTCGTTTTGGAATCCTAGACAAACACGAGTACATCTACTTATCCATGAGTCGTCTTCAAGCAAGTTACTAAAAGAATCCACCACCTCCACAAAAAATCCATTCTACTGTACAAGCTTGTTGAGAAACACTCTGCTTCTTAATCAAGCTATTTATTGAAATTGTCTTTATAGCTCTGAAAGTTACTCAATTGCTTTGATTACAGGTAGACTAGACGTTTTGTGTTTGAATGAAAAAAATGCTTTTAGTGATATTAACTTTACTTCTAATGGTTTTGTTTGTATTTGCCGGTATAGTAAAAGTGGATTTGAAATAAAAATCACATAATATTTGGTAGTATTTCACCGTGAATTTTTCCAATTTCCGAAGTTCTTTTTTAACTTAGGAATTTCGGCACTATTTATTATCTATCGGCATTATCTTCTTCTGTATGGATTTTAAGAAGCAAATACTTTTAACAATAAATTTATTCTTTGTTATTTGAATTTTCCCGCACCAAGTGTTGCTTTGCAAATTTGAACCTCCCTGCTTCAGTGTTTTGACCTTGTTAGATGTTTTGATAGTACGAACTCTGTTTATGTTACATCTAACCAACCATCCCGTCTCCAGAATGAAACAAATGAGACCCGTCACACAAAAAGCTGAACATATTACAAGAATCCCTAAAATATCTGAAAGAACAAGTTGGTTTCCAGGCACAACTTCATTTGGATTCGGATCCTCGAGCTGAACCTCGAACCAGTATCGTTTTCCCAAGCTTTGCCAGTTGTCCCAAATTTCAGGTAGTCCACTTTCAGAAATTCGAGAGAACGTTTCCATCATCCAGTGTCGGTTCACTGTATACATTTCAACAAATGCTGTGTCTATGTCCATTTTCTCCGGAAGTATGAAGCATTCTGCTTGAGTTTTGTTCAAATCGTTCACGATAATGTCCTTGATTAAAAATAACATAAAATTTGGATCCGGCATATAATAATGATAGATAAATTTCTGAGTAAGAAGTGTCGCTATCTCCGTATCCGGATTATCAGAGAAATTGAAAGCTTTAAAACTTGTATTTAATTTATTCAACAGTCCTCTAGCTTCAAAACTTGCGTAAAATACATTATATATATTAATGTGATTTATGTTATCCCATATTATCTTGTATTCAGCGGACAGAGCTTCACCTAGATTTTGGAATGGCTGGAAACGATCAGGGACTGTAAGAACGCTCATGATTCCATTTCCATAAAACTGACACATAAAAACCCCAACAAACTGGAGAAGGACACAAAGCTTAACTTTACTAAAACATTGGTCACCAGATTGACCCATTAAAACTTCGATGACATCGAGAACTCGCCGTATAATCAAGTTTTGATCAGAATTTCGTATCTGTCTCATCATATAGTATGCCATGGTTGTAACCGCAGACAATATGCAGATCCAAATATTAAGAGTAAACGGAGAATACCAGGGCAAAAAATTAATCTTGTTTACGTTTTTCGTATGAACGTCATTTACACAATAAATCTGTGCAGTTTCTTCAAAAAATGAAACTCTGAATCCCGATATTATCCAATAATAATCAAATAAATTTTTTCGATAATCTGCATAATATGTTGGTATAATTAAGTACTGTCCGTTCCATGATTTCTCTGTGTTATCAAAAACTGTTTTATTCATTCTGTCGAGGTGAGTAAACGAAACGTTGTGATGTGAGGACAGCAGGTTTACAGCATTGATAAATCTATTGCATAAATAACCATTTTGGCCGGTTCTGTGAAAAATTCGGCACTTTTCGATGTCCATACTATACAAGTCGAAATAGTCAATATCCGTATGGGACAACAATACGCTAACTTTCCGACCATTTCCAAACCAAAAGTAGCTCTTATGCAAACTCAAAGGATTCGCAAAACTTATCACTGAATCATCGAAATCTATATTTTTCTGATTTGTGATTCCGCAATATCCATTACACACAACTTGATATTTCGTCTGAAACTTTTTTCCATTTGATGAATCTGCATAAAGCAGGACTTTTAATGCAGGAAAATTTTCCCATTCCATTTCTTGTTTGCTGGTATATCTTGGTACATCGTTTGTTGTGAGGGTAAGAATCAGAGTTAGTGCAGAGCTGTGCATACTAACTGCATAAAAAGGGTACCATTCATTTATACTCAATGTGTCGTAACCAGCAATTAGGATGGAAAAAGGATGAATGAATTTCATCTTATGTTTAGGACGTAAAAAGTAGTTGATTACTCCGCTAAATACGATGTGTCGAAGTGATGTGCTGATGTAGCGTATTTCACAAAATTGAACTGTAAAAAAATAAAAGTAAACTTCGTATCCTTCTTTGGAAATGGATATTTTTTCTAGAAACGAGTTTACACTTTGTTGAATAGCCTGAATTTTAAGGGTATCATCGGTCTGTTTTTCAGCCTGTCCAACCAAAAACAAAATCATCAGCGGATACCACATCATTTTGAAAAAGTGCAACTATGTACAATACACATTTGTTTACCAAATTGTACGGAAATTTAAATTGGTTTTGGTCACTGCCTACTTGACGTGCTCTTCACAAAGTTTAAAGTCGACTGGCATGCTGTTGAATTTGATATTATTGTATGTATTTTGCCTTAATTTTTTGAATTAGAGTAAAGGAAAAATTGCAAACTTGTTCTGCTTTAAAGCAACTACGTCGTACTGGCTTGGATGGAAATTTCCAGTGCTCGTTTAATTTCACGTGATGGAATTTAGGTGCGTTTGTAAGATGAATAAGTAAATACTACCTATTATTTGCACGCAAGGCGGCTATTAAAAATGTTTGAGCAGTGTGGCTCACGTGGAACGCGTGCGTTATCTATTTTGCTTTAAAATTGGCAGTGAGTGTTAAGCTTAGATTTGTGAGTTAAGGGTTGAACCAAAAAGCTTGCAGGAGTAATTTAATCCATAAAATGAAGAACATGATATCAGTTTTGTCTACGACTACCAGGCGGCGCACCAAATTAAGCTTTTTAGCTTAAATTTGTGCAATAAAAGCTAAATTCTAGGTCTTAGGTCATTTAAAGATGTTAATACTAAATTTAATTTTAATTTACTTTGCCACGTTTTAAACATCAGTCACGCTTTGACGTTATCCTTGCGTGCTATTTGGAAGATACCTACACCAGGCTTTTATTGTAATTAAATTCCGGCTAGACGAAAGAATAATATGGAAAAGGTAACATTTGTCCCGAAGAAACTTTGCTGGATATTCCGACACCCACTCAAATTTCAAATCGGCTATTCAAACATGCTGGGGTTTGGTTGTAAGGCTTGTAGTTGCGTAGGATTTGAAAAACAGTTTTTAATATTGGATGCATATCCTTTACACTGCTTCCACGTATGTATGTGCTGGACGCGTGTGGGTGTTGCAGGAAAAAGAATAAGAGCGGGGTTTTATTACCATGACATGTCATTACCTTTATTTTTAATCACATTTATTAATTTATATATGACTATTATTTTTAATTGCCTTCGCAAATATACCCAATGTAGATAATATGATACACGGAAACAACTCAGCCCTCGGTGAAGAGTCAATTTCCCACTGGATAGAAGTAGATCACAAGTGATATGATTAATAAAGTTATGATAATTGTAATTGCAATTACATTATCAAGGAGAGAGAAGCAGTCAATATTTTACTCACATATTGAAAAAAATTGAATACTCAAATATGTACTTTCAAACGAATTTAAACCACCATTATTTTTAATTTCGCAAAATATTGAGATCAATTTATTGCTTGTGTAATTTATTAGTTGTATGGCTTTTCCGTTACGGTAAACTTACATTTGTTTAAGACTGATGTTGCAGAAATAAATATTATGAATGTTTTACCAATACAAATACGACAATATCAAGTATTTCATCACATTTCAAATAACTAAGCCAAATTTTGGCTTCACTCTCTTTGTCTTAATTTATCAGGCAAAGTCATTAAGGACCTGAATATATGTACCTCTAATTACCCCTTTCGTATAACTAAACGGAATGATTCTCCGTACCACCAAAGTTTTTCCACGGCAAATCGTAATCAATCTACAGGACCTTCTGAACTTACTCATAATTTTTGCTTCCTGTTTTGTCAATTTCATTTGCTTCCAAGACCACAAAGTTTTATCTCCTCCAGTAAATAACTGCTTACCAACTTGAAGCAACACCAGCCAGAAACAAAAGCAGGCATTAGAAGCCCACAAAATATTAATCTTTAAAAACCCATCTAGCTTACCACAATACCCAATCAAAATTGTGTTCGCGTTAACAGGTACTATAGTTAAACTTACATGTAGAAGTGCAAAAAAATCTACCAAAAATATACATAACATTTGCGTGAACAATTTGAAACTATCGATATGTTCCCATAATATTTGAAGATATCCTAAGCGAGTTACAAGTTATATATTTCGGTTTACCCATACATAGTTCATTGGTTACAAAGACGTATGTATATACTAAATAAATTAGTAATAAGCTGCTAATTATGGCGACATTTAGGCTAGCAGGAATTATTGAAATTGTATGGAAAAGCACTACCATGATACTCATCGGAAAATATCTGTAAAACTGTTTAGGAATAAAGGCACCGAAAAATAGCGTTTGGCATGGGTCGAATGCACAATACAAGCTAGCAAATATTCCAAAGTTTCCCCATCGCAAGAGTTTACCGCAAAGGACCAAATCCACTATTATGTTTAGTTTACTGTTATCTGGGTTGAAATCTGGTATAAAGTTAATAATTCGAAATTCGGGTTAACTGTGTACCATGAAATAAGTTTATTGATTACCTTGAAGTTTCCTAAAATGTATGTAAGAAGGGTGTTAGCGGCTAGTAAAGCATCATCTGAATACCGACGAAAAATTTAAAACACTTGAAGCACTGTGACCATACCAAGGAAAAAGTAGAACATAGTTTTCACAGATTCTGTATCTTTGCGAATATAAAATTTTATAACTAAAATTAAGATGGAGATTATCCACAAAACCGCCAAATTATAGTTGAACCTTTGTCTTCGTAAATGTTTGGGATTGCTCGTTTTCCGAAAAAATTGATGCTTGGAGTCGAAGTAAAAGGGACACGAGCCAAAATGAATACCCTTGTGTAATTTTTTCCAAAATATTGTATAGTCTTTGGCTCAGCATTTTGCTGTGCTTCAATCTCAAATGAAAAATGTCTCTTGAGCTTGGTACT
Source organism: Willowsia nigromaculata (assembly GCA_034700605.1). Lineage (NCBI taxonomy): Eukaryota > Metazoa > Arthropoda > Collembola > Entomobryomorpha > Entomobryidae > Willowsia > Willowsia nigromaculata. The sequence continues at coordinate 24,397 of JAQIXX010002388.1, forward strand.
GAAATAAGACTAAAGTTTTGAACTGTTGGCCGCTAAGAGACCATCAAAATTATTATAGGTGGGTAGTGAGAAAACTGTCAATCTGATGTGTAATGACACGTAATTAGAGAAATTTTGTTCAGTCCGGGAAAACCTTGATTCCACAATGATAGGAATTTGTAAGGAAACAATTTTTGTAATCACAGGCTCACCAAAATTGTTAACATTTAAAATGTTTTTGATATAAAAGTACTAGTCAAATATAGGCTCACGAAATAGCTCTTCGATTACATGTATATCACAACCAAGAGTATGCAATTACAAAATCCACATTTCCGGATAATACTGCATTAACAAGGCATGGATTTTTATTGCATTAAATTTGAAAAATGTCATATAAGACATGATATATGACATTTTATTTGGGAGTTTTGGGGTAATATTATAAAGCTTCCAAGCCAGTCATGGGCACACTCACTCATGTGAGTGAGTGATGAGTGGAAATTTGAGGGGAGTGAAAGGTTTTTTCGGGAAAA
>JAQIXX010002389.1:0-24901 GCA_034700605.1 Willowsia nigromaculata
ACATGCATTTATCGTGTCTCATTTCATCCCACCTGAAGCCTGGAGTTTGGAATTATCATTGTAAATACACTGTTTTAACCTAACTTAACCTAACCTTTGTGATTCGTCGATGATTCCAAACTCTCGGCTTCAATTGGAGTGAAATAAGACACGTAAAATGCATGTAAAATGCACGTTTGGAGCATCTTGAGAAATTACCCCTGAGGGGCGCCTTCAGCACGAGGCCATATACTAAAGAACAGCCCTTTTAAAGTTTATAATGGCTTAATGAATATTAAATTCCAACCTTAGCAAGTAGTCCCGCTTTCTAGTACAACTTAAAGCCTTTAGGTATCGATCTCTCTGTACTGGGAAGTATTCTTGGAAGTACATTTTTTCGAAAAATTCCCAAAGTGAACCAATCTCTTCGTCTGTTGCATACTTCACTGCTGCACAATACATAGTTTCTTGATAATCTGCTAGAATCCTGTAAGAAAAATTTGTGAATTTTTATTGTTCATATTATAGTTTAACTCCAAGTTATCTTGTTCATTCACCTTGCATAAAGTTTTGGAAATTTATTTAAAACTTACGTTGATAAGTCTTCATTCTTCATAAAATTTTGAACATTTTTCTTCGCCTCTTGGCCACAAGTTTTGGAATCAATTGCGCATATCCAAGATAATACTGCAGAGCTGAACTGCAAATAGTACATTCGTCGGGTTACCACCGAAGAATGGAAACACGGTGCTGACAAAATGGACGGCTTTTGAGAAGACAGAAATGCGTGGAGAGGTTGTAACAACTTCAGCAAATATTCCTGAAAATTATTCAATCATCAACATTGCATATCCAACCAATTTAATGTACATTGCTCTACGTTAGAATGAAAAATATAATTTCTGAGCATACAAAATTTGGAAAATAAAATGTACATATGTCTTCGCAAATTGATTTGCAAAAAAACCACGCACCACACATAAAGCCGCAGTCACTGTGCCTCTCATTTCTTTCTCTCCAGCAGCTTTACGATATCAGTTTCTTTTCCTTCTAGATAAATTGTATTGTGAGTGCACTTCATCGGTGTTGTTAGTAGTTCTTGCTTTTACTGCTTTCCAAGTGTTTGCACTATGATTTAGTATTTCATTGCTTCACTATGTCCAATTTTGAAGCGTTTTACTTTGAAATTCGCGTTTTCCTACAAAATACGCCAAGGCGAGTTGGTGGACTTCAAAGAATAGGTACATGCAATAGGTAACAGCGAGTAAATGGGTGGTAAAAGTTCACTCAATGACCGGAAGGGAAAAAAACGTTATCGTGAAGCTAGAGCACCAAACTGACCGTTTTTTTTCATCTTTTGTTCTCTCAGATCATATATTTTTCATATAATGTTAGAAGCATCTATTTGATCCATGCACAATTCTTGTTAGAAAATTGAAATGCTTTTTGTATTCAATACTCTTACACGTAATATTTTAGATAACTTCTTACCTGCAGTGAGGTAAAATAGGTTGTATTTTGAAAAAGTTTGTAGGGTTTCTGAATGTTTTGAAAAAATGTTCGCCAAACAACGTAATCTTCTTCATGTGGCAAAATTACAGACATTATGTGAAAAAGTAAGCTAACTGGAACCTCTTCATACTCTGTTAAAATATAAAATAAACGTGCCGTGGAAGAATACAGTAATACCTTTTGTTGAAAAACACACGTATATTGTCACATTGTCAGTGAATGCATACTTGAAAAGGCAAAGGTGAAATAGTCGTCCAAAAGTTGACTTCGTTCCGCAGGCTGTAAAGAATGAATCTCATCTGAACTAACATAAGCTCTAAACGTTTCTGAAGAATATTTCCTCATCAAATCTTTCAAAATTGAATGTAGCATATTTCTCTCATATAAAATCCTGAAATAACCTTTGGATCAACAATTGAAATCTTTCAATGATGAGCAAAACAAGATTCATATTTTCATCATGGTTTGATGAAAAAAGAGGGTTAAAGTTTATTACCTTCCACATTAGTTATTCCAAAATACTCCCCCACCAGAATTTCACTTTCCTCATTATTTGAACGTAGCCATTGAATCAAGTAGTGCCTCTTATTTGTTAGTCCAACATGCTTGTACAGTGGTACAGGAATCCACCAATATTTTTTCTGGGTGTCATTTTTACTGTCGTGTTCCAAAGATGACATAGTAGAATCCTCGACCTCAACATTGGTAGCATTATCGTCATTGTTTAGGCTAATCAACAAGGCATTTATATATTTTTCCTGTTTCGGTCAAACAAGATCGTCAAATTACTATTTCCATGCACTAGGACCAGATTAGGCTTGAAAAATAACTCTCTAATAAAAAATTTTGAAATACTTGTTTTAGCATAAGCTTTGATCCCTCTTTACGGACACGAACTACAGGATAACCACATTGTTGTGTCCATGAGCTCAAAATATCGGTCATTGAAGTATTTCCTTTCAGCCCTTGAGATTTTAAGATGCTATATTTATGCTGGCTTTTCTCCAGATGGTTAAAGAGGTCATACTGGTCGATATTAGAATACTTTCTGAATGTCATTGGAAGATTTTAGAAACACAATCCCATCCATTAAAAGATTTTTCATTGAATGCCGTAAAATATTAAAATTTCAAGTACAATGTATTGCATGCCTACTTTTCAAGAAAAAGAGACTCCAGTCCTTCCATGAATACAGAATGAGATAGAAAATGTCTCGCCATATTCATAATAGATGCTCCTTTTCTGTATGGGATATCTGTGTAAATTTCCCCAACGGCTGAGGCAGACGTAATGTGATTTTCCAATGGATGGGTTTCCTGGCTGCCATCAAAGCGCATCGCTCTTTGGAGTTCACTGTTTACAAAATCTTCATGATTGTAAGCAGCGTTCACTTTCTCTGACAAAAATATTCTTGAAAATAAGTCAGAGAAGCTTTCTTTCAGCCAGACATAAGTCCAATTTTTCGGTGTGAGCATATTTCCAAACCATTGGTGAACAATTTCATGTCTATAAATAAAAATACGTATTTAGACTACAACTACGTATGCAAGAAATATTCTAATAGTTTACCTAAATTCTCGGATTAAAACTTTACCCAGCTACAAATGATAGCCTAAGTTGTTCACTTGTTGTTGTTACGTTTTCCACATTTAAAATAACAGGATATCTGAGAAAAAACAGAATTACGAGTTATTTTGATAAGTTAATTATTAGTAATTTAGTAATTATGGCATCTTCATTGAAGTGCTCACTTAAACGTGATCGCCCCCATGTTTTCTGCAAGAAAGAATTAAATACATATAAAAATCTCCAAGTTATGTTTATTCTCAAACTTATTCTTTGGAAGGTTTTGCTTCAATAAAACATTAAATTGAAATGAATTTAATATTGGGGATGTTGTGTTTACCCATTGCGTTGAAGTAAAAATGAGGCAAAGCAATGATGTCTAATTTTGACATTGGATATAGCCCCAATTTCGTTCCTTTCCACATTTTTAATAAAGCAGAAATATAGTGTAAGGGGTCATGGAGTAAATAAGGATTCGGAGATCTTGATGCATCACTCTTGTCTAATGAAGTGTTCAAAGTTTTGACCCTTTTGATTAAATACTCTGGCGCATGCAACTGTTCAACATTTGAATGTATTTATCATTATTTTCCAAACCTAGAAATAACCTACTTCCATATTTAAAATACCTTCAGTTCAAAGTCGCCATCTTTTACGCTCCTGGATGCAAAGTCCGTCGTTATAAAAGCGACTAGATATGTTGGCAATGGAAGGGTCTCTTCAAAGTCATCCCAGACCCATCCATCGAGCTCTGGACTTCATAATGAAAACATTTCCCCAATAACGTCATTTTGTATAATTTTCAATGTATTGATGCTGAAAACGAAACTCATATGCCTCACTTGGTTCGGGTGCTTAAAAGTGGCATATTAGAAATTGAAGAATAACCGCTATCATTTTTTCTTCCAATCGATATAGTAAAATTTGCCTTGAAACCTAAAGATAAAATCTTATAGTGTAAGTATTCTAATAAGACTTAAAACATCTTATAAAAATGTTTCCAATCTGTAACCTGGTTCGTCGAAACATGGAAAAGCTTTTCTTGCATGGTTTGGAGCAAACAAAGTTGTTGAAAGGTATCTACATATACGCATCATGTAATCACAGTTATTTGACACAATTGAAAAGTATTAATGAATTTATTATTACATCATTACCGTTTTTCTTTGGAGCTTGGATTAATGTAGTAATCCAGATATATTCCATTCAATCTATCATCAGCTATGCGAGCAATGAATTCAATATAAATGCTATATACTTGCGCACTGTTTCCTCGGATAGTTTGTCCGAGTTCCAATACAAGAAAATCCGTGTCATTGTCACGGATAACATCTTTTACTGGTATTTTCTCACTGTTTTCAGTATTTATAACCTGAAAAACATGAGGGCCACGTTGTGTATTCACATTTTAAACGCAAAACTTATTTTACTAAACAGTTTACTAAAATGTCACCGATAATACCTGAATTTTCTCTGATTCTGTTATCATATCCTGATATGCATGAAGTGTGATATTTGAAGTATCCTCTAAGCATACAATTTGTATCCAAACTTTCCCGGGCGCACTGAATCTATTCAAGTTGAAATACTGCGAATTGGGATCCTCCACGGGAAAAAGTAGTGGTATAATTTCCAACTTGTAATGAACTGGTCTGATGAAATGAGGAAGTAAAAAGGGTTTATCTTTTTTGTTGGTCTTGTTCGTTTTGTCATTGTTTTCATCCTCTTCGTCTATAATAACGCTACTAAATGTTGATAAATCAATGTTTTCATATGTGAAATCTTTTGCTCCGTCGAGATCTACATTTTCTTCGAAACTATTGTCACTTGTAAGACTACTAATTCCTATTTCTATTGATGACACGAATTTAGCTAGCAATCCAATGATTAAAATGGAAAGCCCGTTGTTTACTGCGTACATAACTCTCATGTTGCCCCATGCAAAACCTAATTTCATTGAAATGAACAAGAGTGCAAGATTATCAGCTAACAAAGTAGAACTTGGGCGTAGGAGATAAACTCAACAACATCTAGTCAGTTGTTCCAGTTGTTCACCTGTAAATACTGATACAAAAAATAATTATTGTTAATTTAACGTGTAGGAAATCAAGATGTAGAGTTTCATGGAATGCATGAACTTTTACCATGAAAATACTGTCAAAAGGAGCAACTTGTCTCACACGCACGTATAACTTACAGTCAAAAGACAATCTACTACGAGGCATTTCAAATTTTAACAATGACTGTCATAGGACATTTTTCCTCAGTCCATTACCATCTTTATTGAAAAACCAAAAGCTGCAAGTCTAACCATTCATTTGTTATAATAAATCTTACACAAACATATATTGAGATTCTCAATTTGAGAAACAGAAAGAAAAGGTATTTTATTGCGTGTCCATTGGTAGGATGCAGAAGGTCAGTTTAATAAACTATAGTCTAGATAATGGAAAAAATCCATTCAGGACAAATCTCAAGGAAATTTTCTTACGAGGAGGAATGTAGTAGAGAAGCCCCAAGTACTTACGGTATAAGAAAGGATTCAAGCTCAATAAACAACTCAAACATTGGACATTGATTTATGAATTAAATATTCTTCTCAGATGACTTCAAATGTAGCATGAATAAGTAGAAGAGGTGCTTCTTTATGTGCTGGAGTCAGACAAAAATCTGTAGAAAAGAAATTGTATGTAGGAATGTCGTGAATTTTAATTACGAATTTCAATAAATGGAAGACCCATTTCATTATACAGTACATTGTGTTATAGGCATTCATAAATGGGCAAAATGCATAGTTGAAATGATATGGGCTTCTTTGTTTTTGTATATGTGTAACGAATGTTGTAGAGTAGAGATGTACCTATGCAGGTTTTACAAAAATGTTTTCTAAACTTCACAACACTGATAACTGATTCGTTTATTTCAATAGTCAGTACAAGTAATTGCTTTGAAGGTTACTTATTGACAAAGCCAATTTTATCCATAGCCCTTTTTACATGAGGATCCTGCATGTAATTCTTCCATACGAATTCGGAGCGATAATTTTCTGCCATCAGCAGAGTTATCCCTACATCAATTCCTATAACGTCAGGATTTGTCCATTTGGTTGAAGGATTGAAGGCGTCAACAAATCCATAGTATGTCCACGCCTGCGCGGTGTGATTTTCCCTTAAATTTCGCAAAACTGGAATAGTTTCGTCGGGTAAAAATGGAATAGAGCCTCCAGCAGCACACGGCACGATGCTACCCTCAATTTGACCTTGAAGTGGAGGACCACCCCAAGCATCGTAACCGTAAGGAGTGTCCGATGCTGATTTGAAAGGAATTTTGTAATCAACGAATAGCTAAAGTTACATATTTTTAGATGGTAAGTAGGATTAAAAAACAAACCTGTCAATCCCCAAAAATTGTCTGAATATTGTGGAAAAGCCAATGACATTTCTTGTGTAAAGAACAACTTGGTTGCTCTCGTTGCTTTTACTGAGTTTTCGAAATAGTCAATGCTGAAATTGTCAACTTTATTTCTAAAATCAATCCACGCATGAGCAAATTGATGAACAAAAATTGGTGTTGGGTAGTGAATATAGTTAATTCCAGAATATGTAAAGTTGGGGCGAGTGAATGCGTTCCATGATGAAACAGGAATCGGATGTGTAGGTGAGCCAATTGCTTGAATGACCAAAATCAGCAATTCACAGTAGCGATTCCACCAGTCATTCAAAAAACCGTTTTCTGGTGTCCATCCCATGTTCAGAACGTCCGTTCCATTCAGCATCCATTCATAATCAACCCTTTTGTAAATTTCCTGAGAAAGATTTTTGATGATTGAGTTATTTTGAAAGTATTGTCCAACTGTCAAAACTCCACCGAGCATGAGGGCTGTATCAATGGAGGAAAGTTCACTGTTCCATACTCGCTCTCCAGTAGACATATTGATGAAATGATAGTAGAATCCATTGACGTGAGTTAGATTGTAGTAAATGTGCTCTATGGTTTTCTGCACTCTTTGTTCAATCGCATCCCGATCCATGAATTCACGCTGGTGAGCTATTGCAAGCGCTGTCAGTCCAAAGCCAGTTGCAGCAACGCTAGCAACATCCCGTGGATCATGTTGGCCGGACGCCAAGGCACGATCTTTCACTTGACCAGTGTAGGGATCAGCCTGCTCCCAGAAGAATTTCAGAGAAGCTCTCTCAATTTCTTCTAAAAGAATATCATCTCTGTTTGTTGCGAGTACAAAATTTGCAGATAGCAAACTTGTCAGACAAAACAAAACAGGTATACTCTTCATGTTGACTATATCAGAACTTAAATCTTAGTTCGAGAAAATGTTTCAGCCTGAAACTTTCAGGGAAACGGGGAAGGGGGAACGAACCGACACTTTAAAAATGCCCGTAGCAGATAGCGAAGCCGTAGATAGATTATTAAATTAGAAAGCTCTTATCTTCATGTCTGTAAATGATTTAGACAGTATAGTGATAAGAGATGCTATCGTAAACTTTTCAGGAAAATTGACAGAAGCACATGCACGTCATTATGTCATCATGTCAATTGGAAACATGGTGAAGGATCAAGCTGATTGGCAATGAAATCAATATACGTACACATTCTCCAATGGATGAATTACCACAGATGCGTCAAAAGGAAACTAGATAAAAATAGAGATGACTGGTTTACTAAAAATAGAGACGAATTCGATTATGGTTCAAGGACTCTTATGATGAGCATAAAAACTATGACATAAAGAGTGTGAGTTCACTCATTCGGAATATGTGAGTAAATTATCAAAAAACGTATTCTAGAAATATTTGAAGTTAGATCGGATTGATAAATCTTCAAATTGATTTATTTTTTTCGTTTAATTCTTTTCAATTGCTGCCTATTGCCTACAAACAAAATTGTATTCTCAATAAATTGTTAAAACACGAGATCAAAAATATTAAAACAATGACAAAGTAAATTATGATATTTCTCAATTGCAGAAATGTCTCTTCAAATACAAAAAAAATCTTTGTATGTATTGTGGGAAGCTCACATATCCATTGCTGTGAGAATTTGTTTAGGAAACATAATAATATTATATGCTATTGAATTTGTGAGTTGCGATTATTATTAGTACAGTAGCCATTAATTTGCATAGCTCATGATCCACTCCATATAAGGATCAACTGCTGTAAAATGGGCAATCGTGTCCTCTTTGCTCTTCATAATACCCTACAAAAATTTGTGCAGAAGAATCCGAGTTAGTTATAGTGGCAGATAGGAAATGAGTTGTTTTGATAAAATAATATGATGTAGATATTTTATGTACCTTCAGCATTAATCGTGTTCCAAATTTCGTCCTTTCTTGAGTTACCAATGCACCACCCAAGTACTTTAATGCTATGGAGGTACCTGAAAGAGGAAAAGATAGTAGATGTGTAACAGGAAAACCTGATTGATCTATATTTGATAACACTCATAACACGAAATAAATAAGTACATAGTTGTATTGTGTTTTACCTCTCTGATGCCCTATACATTTCATATCTGACGCAAAGTTGAAATCCCTCCGAATACAAGCCACTTCCACAACGAATGGAAACTCTGATACATGCATTCCTTTCAAGGCAATGCTCATTTTACTTCTGAGTCTTGCATCGAACTTTTTGTATTTCTAATTATCGAATTTCATACATTATTTTCATTTCATACGGGAAAAGTTTAAAATGAACTAGTCACATTTTGCCCCTTGTAAATCTTACCTGCCCAGTTTCCTCTTTCGAACTGCTTGGACGTAGACATACTGGTCTGATTTTTGGGCTGTATTCTACTTCCTCGTAAAATTTTACAATGGCGATGGTGGAATTGCTTGGTAGATAGTCGTTGAAAGATATGCTTGCTGCCTATTTGGGGTGCATATTGTAAAAACAAATAAATTATAAAAGATTAATCTTTGACATTAGAATTTGCATTTCATTGATATTATAGGAGTAATAACTGGTAACTTGCCACTGGCAAAATTATGAAATAAGATTGCCACACTCACATTGAAAACATTACTTTTAGGATCCATTAAATTCTCAGAGAAAATCTCAGACAAGGGATTAAGCACAACAATCAAGTTTTCAGCAGTGATTGTTGAGTTTTTGTCATGCATTAAACATTTTGCAGAAGTGATGACAGCAGACTTTCCAACCAGTGTAGCCGCACAAAGAACCTTGTGAGTTGTGGACTGTCCTGATTCATTTCGTATGTATAAAAGGGCATTCCAGGGGAAAGATAAGTCTGCAGGGTCGAGTTTCCCTTCCGAATCAGGTATCTCGCTTTTTACGTTTCGATTTGGCATTCCACAGTCTGAGCATATGAAACAATTAATTAGAAATTTATATTATTGCAATTTTAGTTTACAAGAAATTGAATAAGTTTCTGCTGATCATTCAAGTCTACCTGCTTCACATTCAAATGGACTAAAGGAACTCCATGTCCCCTCATCCACACATTGATTTTCAATATGGTTGTAAATGTATTTTGACTTGTAGAAATTTTTGCACTTCAGGTATGCAAACGTATTGACAGGCACTGCAGATACGTTTCCTGTAACTTTCAAACCTTTCTCTGACAAAAAGTATTCAATGTAAAGTCCCTAAAAATTAAAACACCAGTCATGAATCATTCATAGAACATCAAATTAGTTAACATTTATCTATTCCGACAAACTCAATCTTTTACCCTGTACCTCTTTTCGTGGAAGAGCCGGACATACCGGTCCATATTCTGCGACAGCGGCATCTCGAACTTTTCTTCCTGCCTGTCCCTGGCACATAACTTCGTCACTTCCGTCATCACAGTCTGATCTTCCGTCACAAACAGCATCCCTGCTAATGCATTTATCTCCCAACAAATTACACTGATGTGGTGTGTTTCCCTCGCATCTGTTGTTAGCTTGGCAAAATCTCTCTTCCTCGTCACTTTCATCTGCACAGTTTGGAACGGAATTACAGACTGCTTCCAGAGAAGTACAACCACCGTCGCCACAACTAAAGCTAAAGGGACTACACCTGAGGGAAATTTAAGAAAACAATATCTAACCACAATATAAAAATGGGGAGGTGCACAGTATGCATAGTTATGAAAATAGTTTTCTTACCTTAAGCTTCTCCTAATCCACTCCAGTGAGTACGACAATCGAGCGTTGAAATATACAGTGTCGTTCCTGCACAGACCTCCCTTGCGTCCTCGGATAAGCGCCGTCAAACCGAGAAGATGCCATTGGTTATCTTTGCTTTTACGTATTATAGCGCTTCCATGAAGAAGACAAGACAAGTCTTGGTCCAGGCCAGGCGTTGATCCTATTGGTCAAATATTTTTACTTGTCAAATTTACAACATTCGAGACTGAAACTCTTTATTGGCGGTTTCGCCGACTATAAACTCTGTATTCATTCTTCACTCACTACTTAGAATTGAAATTTTGAAAGAAAATTTCCCTTTCTTATTAATACCTTCTGGTAACTGGGCACAAAACATTCCGGCAGGGAAATCAGAGTTGTAGTAATGTTCATAGCTTTGAACACAGTCATAGCCCGACTTAACTTCAACTCTTTGAATTTTTAGGCGTGTGCCCCAAATAGTTTGATTGGCATCATTTTTCACTTTATACTTTGCAAATCCTCCTTGCAGGAGCACTGATGCAGTGGCGTTTGGAGCCAACTGAGACTTTGTACTTTGATGTCCAACTTCTTCTATACATAGCTGTTTGACGAATGGGGAGGAAAAATCAAAAGGAGTTTTCAGGTGTAGAAGGGCAAAATGATACTCCTTATCTTGATCCTCAATGCCCATGTACGGTTCAACAAAGGTGACCTAATTAAAGCGTGCATATTAATAATTACGGATTCTTTGAAAATTTTGTGAAAAATATGGTTTATTGTAGATTTGCTAATAATTGATTTATGTAAAGCATTTTGTAATGTACTTGTGAGAATTGAGCATTCCTGTCTGCATTCTCAAGATTTCCTTCTTCAATTCCTGCAGCAACCAGAGTATGACTTGGGTTCTGAATCGAGTACTTTCCTCGAACTTTTCTCGGGAGCTTTCCATGAACACCGGCAAACACTGTTAGAACTGTAGTTGGTCCTATAATAATCCCTGCAGCTTGGTAAGTATAATTTTCAGAGACGGAATTACGATAAAATATTGCTGCTGTCCACGGGGCTTGTGTTCTGAGGTCTCCAGGTATTTCATCGAGGAAACCACATTCATCTATATAAAAACCAATAACACAAAAGTGATCAAACACAAGGTTTGTTTGAACAACGTACATGTTCAAGTAAACACATTACTTTTACCTGTAATGGAAGCATTTACAGGTTTATAATGAAACAATAAACTGCCAAGAAAAGTTAAAACTACTGCTAGTTTCATTGTGCCTGTTAATGTCATGTTGGCTATTTATAAACTTGTGCATGAAATTGCAAGATCTCAGCAGACTATTTTTTATCCCAAAAACATTTCCCACTTTTGCGTTTGACGAATTCAAAAGTTAGACTAACGAGTAGATTTCATAGATACATCGCAAATCCTTCTTCTTGATCTCGTCATCAGAGTCAAATAGACAAATAACATCCGAGTGATATCCGATCTCACATTTTTTCTTGTAAAAAACCACTGTCTATGCTATCATTCAAACTCGAGCAAGATAACGTATAGGCGTGGATTTAAGAAAAGGCTACTGTCACTTACGTTATAGTGCAGGAAGATTTATAGCTTGGAAAACTCTTTTTGAAATATGCGTACCAGGTGTATTCCTAGAGAGGCAGTAGGGTGGAGGTCGAAACAACTCCCTGTAGAATAGGAACCCGGAGTTATTTTGGCATCATGAGAAGGGGTTAGAGATAAGTCATAAATAATCTTTTCTTCCTTTATAACCACCTATACAGTCATACTGCAAGAAACAACGTAGGTATGCATATAAAATGAGTTGTCGAGGGAGTTGTAGCAATGATGGAATAAAAAATAGTGCGAGACCGCATGTTTGTCTGTAATCTGCGCGCAAAAAATGTGTAATGGCTGATGAGTGGTTGTTAAATGCATGTAACGGAATATTCATACGGTTTAGCTGACATATTTTTTGCATTTGACTTTTTTAGTCAGGACCATTCATAGCTATCAAGATTATACGAAACGCCGCCAGTAAACTAGACCCAAGATTGATGATGAACCAAACGCAAGAAATGAATGGACAGAAAACGCATCCGGTGAAGATAAAATGACGCGAAAATCCAAAGCAAAGGGCAATAAAAAGTGATAGAAGCTTATGGCAATGTTGTGAATGGCTCTTTTGCACAGAATTTGAAGTGTGAAAACGTGCGCGTACACTTTGTGAGCGATGCTTAGATTTCAAAATTGAAAAACAACTTTCATCCATTTCACTCATTTCACTGGCCGAAACATGTTTAAAGTAAAATGATACTGTTAATACTAGTATTTTTGAGTGAAAAATACGTTTGCCACAAAATACGTATCAAATATTATATCGGCTAAATTTTATCTTAACAGAATGCTTTCAGAAAGCTTTGGAAACTAAAATTGTTTAAAATATAAATCTAAAATATGTGAATAAACATTACAGTGCATACTTTTCATGAGCAATACATCATGTAATTAAGAGATGAATGAGTTTTGTTGATTTCTCGATGGATTGCTGTTGATCATGTTATATTTTGATGCTGAATTTTCATTCATGGTACATATACTTACTGTTTAGTCATACTCAAATGAAACTTGCACTACCAGCAATTTATTTGTTGCGTAAGAATTAGTTTACAAAGCATTCGATTTCCTCAATGCAAATTTTTAAAGGAAGTCTCCTTCAAGAGATATAAAAGGATAGAGTTAGTGAGAAAATTAAATGGCTTTTTTATATTGGAAAAAGCATTGCAAATTACCTTTTAGAAAAACGAATACTGAACCATGTAAATTCAATATTCAATTCTCCCTCAGTAAAAAGCCTTGCTGAAAAATGTACAACACAGGGAAGCATTTTTTTAGAATGTTCATTTCACAACTCACAAAGTCACAAGTACAAATAGTGACAGCGACAGAACTAGATTCAATGATTTTTTGTGATAGGTCGTCTCCTCATCGACGAATCAGCGTATTGTGCTTTATCATCAGAGCAAGAGCAAAGCAAACATTTCACAACAACAACAAAATAACACCGATAATGACACAAGCAGAGAGATTACAAACTAAAAGAATGTTTTCATAAAATGCAGAGCACACAGTGGGACACCAACTGGATAAGAATAAAAATAGATGCTTATAGCTATGTATAGTTTTTGACAGACTGGGAAATGAGATAGTGTAATGCAAGCTTCCAACAGTTTCAACTTCAACATACATTTGTTACTTTGGTATATGTATTATGTTGTCAAAGGTTTTTGAGCCACTCGTGCTCTCTCGGTACATTATAACTGGCATGAACGTTTTTTAAAGTAGAAGTTGAAACATTAGTGAGTGACTAGTGAGTGATGCTTCTACAGGGTGGTAGTTTATTTTGAGCTTTTTAGCTATTCTTGTTTGTATTTATCTTTATCATTAAATCCACATTCATTATGTGTAATCATCAACAGTATGCTAAAATCCTGCATATCACCATGTAGCAGCATTTGTATGATCAACATCAACACGATGTGCAATTGCATTAAACACGTGTGAAATGGCTGCATCTAAATTATGTTTGGTTTTGTCACGACACGATAACTTGGTGTCACTAGGGTCTCCTCATGTCCCTTTCTCCTCTATTGGCTCGAATAATAATTCAGATTAAACTGGTATGAAAACAAGGATTACATCACATATTTTACTACATACGATACTAAAATTGATGGTGACATTGCCGGTAACCAAAATTGTTTGTTGTTACGCGGAAATACATAAGAAAATTCTAAACACAATATCAACGAAGTAAAAATCTCGTTGTTAATCCGTATTTGAAGCTTTTACTCACACAAGTGGTTCTTTCTTGATGCGTTTTAGGTCTTACATATTACAACTTTTCGTTGCATTCATTCGAGAGATTCCATTCAACATCAAGCTTCTTTATTACCGGTTTTCATACTTGTTGCCAATTTATTTTGTAAACAATAATAAAGATGTTTTGGCTCCAGTCAGAATTAATTTAACCAAACTGAAATGCGTTCTTTAAGAGTATATATAATATCATGTATTCAACGATTACTACAATCTTTGCAGTACAGCAGTAACATCCAGTTCCAAGTTCCAGCATACACGGAGAAAGAAAAACTTATAAGCAGTATATATGTGTTTTAAAAGGATACCCACAAAATACAAAGTGTCAAACGTCAAATAATGCCCAATTTTTCTAAAAGGCAGCCACATAATATGTGGCTAGTTCTAGTATTTTTAGCTTGAAAAGATGCAATGTAGTAGTGAAGCTTGAAAAAGCTCTCCAATGTTCTAGAAAGAAACTCCATTTATGTGCAGTAGAAACAACGCAACGGTACGTGCTACCCGCTAGCAGTTTTTGTTTTGCAGAAGCGTTGAGCAGATAGTTGCAACGTGATCTGAACCTGAAGATGTTATGCTTCTTACAAGGACAACTTGAAATTGCGTAGTTTGTTTGCATGTGTGGATATAAATATAATCGATTTTTCTCCGGATAGTAACAGTGTCAGACTGGACCATTTGAAAAAGAAGCGACCTATGGTGAAATTAAAGACGATTCTAAAAATAACTTACGATTTTCATTATCTAATAATTTGTCAATCAATCAGCATCTGATTAGGAATTGATCGTTTAATATTTTTTAAATTCATTTTGCATGAATCAAAATGCAGCACTCCGATAGAGTTAGGGACACACCACGACAATGAAAACATGATATTGTTATGAACAGTTTTACACACAGCAGCCGGTCTTTATTGAGTTTTTAAGAGTTCCACAATGTAATAATAACAATAATATTTTACTAAATAGGTATCAAATTGTTTTTGTTCCTATTGCAGCTTCGCGTACAATAAACCTTTGGAGCAGAACCAAAATTAGCCGATGAGTAGATTGAGAGCAAACAATTTTTTTCTAGTGATCACACTATCAACCTCAACACTCATGTATGCATACTCATGCTCATTAAGTTTTCTAAAAACCTATGACTTTTCTCATTGGGCGATTTATTTTTAAAGCAGGAGTCAACAGTCAAGAACCATATTGAATATAGATTTGAAGCTATTACATTACACCAGTAGCTCATCGAATTGTAGTCCAGCCAGCAACTAGAATTTTCTTTATGAATTTCACGGTGTATTCATAATATATGTAGACGCTGCTTGTGATGGCGTGACTAACATCTCATATACGTTGTTGATAAATATTTTAAAGTGTTGTTTACAGTTTGCGTTTGCCATATAGTATTGCTCCACTAAGCCAAACAGAAGCAGCATAGTAACACCACTTTATTAGCATGAGCTCTAAATCGGAATAATGTACACCTAATTATAATAATAATAAGTTGTCACACTTTAACCTTCTTGTATACCCTCTCCTCGTACGTAATATTAAGGAAATGGATACATGGTTCAGTAATAGCAAGCGCTTCACTTTTGGGTATTGGGTTGCTTTAAACATTTAACATTTTGGAGTTTGTTCATCTCTTTCTTTCTGCGCGTTGAAAAGTAAATAAACATGTAATGTAATGCCAAAAAATGCTCCAAAAGAGAAAGGAATCCCAGCTCGCAACGCTGTTTTGCATCATGTACATGCTTTACAAAGTCAAACAAAACACAGAGTGGCTTGGGGCTTCCAACTATAAAAACGCAGCGTAACCATCCAAGCTCCAGCACAGATCCAGTCAAGGTCTCAACCAGTGCAGTACACTTTTCTCGGCTCTCGAAGCAAAACACTTCCTGTCACAAAAAAGAAAGCTTGTAAAAGCTCAACTGCGCAGTTTTCCTTCAGTTCAGTGGTCATACTACACAAACTACCTTTCCAAACCACAACCCCACATTCTACAGGAGACATGGTAAGTTTTCTGACATTTTCAATATAAATCTTTCAAGCTTTTAATACACACATTTATACAACAAAAATATTGTACTTTGGTGGTGGTACGTTATCTTTTTTGTTAGAATGTGCAAAGTGCTGACTAATTTCATAAATGGCATATCTAGAAAAATATGGCTTGTATCACTCACTCGTGCAGCTCTCTGTCATCTCATCATTGTGTCACTCATTCATTTCACTTTCATTTTCGTTGCGTACATTGTGGTTGTGAGTAGCCCGGCTTTATTACAGTTATTATGATTTAATGGACTATAAATGGCATAAAAAATTAACAATGGGAAAGGGATGCTGTCGGGAATTTTCCTCTGACTTCATTGTCATAATCCCTGGTAAACAGATAGTACAAAATAGAGTACAATGCCTCTAATTTCTTCTCATCATACGCTAGAACTGCAACTGACTACAGTAGTTTTCAAGCATACGATAACTAATACTTGAACACACTACTTTTCACTGTCTTTTGTGATCAATGCAATTTTTATCAACCAACAGTCACCATTGTGTACAGTTTACATATCTTGAATGGTGTATTTATGTATATCTGCACTGACATGTACGCACACTCATCCCAACGCATTTGCTGTTTGTACGACAAGATAACAATCGAAAGTCAGACAATTGCAACATGCGTAAATCGTAAAAATTACCCTTGACGGCGGGGTGTGCAATGTGATTTGTTTATAGCAGCAGGAAATACTTAAGTTGCCACTTACTGATAGATGTTTACAAGTAATCCGCAAAAGTACACAATAATACAATGGACAAATTATGTCAATTTTTATAACTGAACAAAACAAAACTGTAGCACAGGCTAACAAAGTTCAAGTACGCTGCTATCATGTCGGTAGAGTAGACCAATACCTAAATCTGTCAAAACGTATGCCTATCTTCAAGCTCAAACGCTTTCTTTGTATTTTCGCTAAAAGTATCTCGTTGTTTAAATATATTATCTTTATCATGGGATAATAGTTTAACCTGTTACCAAAATTTAAAATCTTATGGATCATTTTTATTAATATTGTTTTTGTCCTCCTACTTGGTATCATTGTAAACAGGAGGAAGAGCTAATGAAGTCATTACGTTTCCGACAGGTAAAAATTAATTTTGAAAGAACAGTAATTCCATAATAGGTATATTTACATTATTTTGGTATTTATGTGGTAGTTTTAATCATATTAATTGGTTTCGCCACATTTCTTCAATGGCTCAAGATACTCACCATAGGCTCAATAGTCAATAGAATTCTATAGATTTTCATTTTCTTTTTTAAATCAATTCAAAATCGATTTATAGGTGTCTACGTGCTGAATGCCCATGATTTGATGGAGTAAAAAGTGCATTGATGATCGGAAGAGGCCATAGGTTCATGTTTCATATATGTATGTCCTCCAAATGCATTTCTATAGCTTATGGCTTAGTCGTTGTAATGCAGTGCTAAAAATAAAACACCACTTCCAGTCATTCCCTCCATACAAAAGTATACCGACTTCATCATGCGATCACTCTGTCTACACCTGTAAAAGAATTTTTTATGCAATCACATCTATATTGATTTTTATTCAGGCCGACAACGCTAACACCAGCATTTCTTCCCAGGCTGCCACTCAATCATGTAAGTGTGCGTGTGTGTAAACAATTTTCCCGTGTTCAACACACGCATAGTCTTGGCATCATTGTTTGACTATTAAACGAATCGTACTGATAATGCAATGACATAAACTTTTCAAATTAGTGGCAGCTCAAATGACGGCTCGATCCTCTATTTTTGCTGGCAACGATGCGAAAAGGATGAGTTTTGATGGAAATATGCCACAATACACCCTTTCCTCATCCCCGACCTCTTTTGGACTCACCACCGGCCTGCTTGGAGGTAAATAAACAAATAGAAAGTAAATATGCTTATAACCATAATAATTAATGCTCGACCAACCAAGAGTATACATACAAACGATAAAGAATAGAACAGAGCATATTATTAAGATGTAAAAAGTACAACAAAGTAATTCGAGCTACAGAGATTTGCATACGAACATTCGACTTTGAGTATCTTACGTATTGGCGTACTACATGTATCAGTTTCCACTATTTTATCGACCTCTCAACGAAGTATCATTCATACCACATTCCTGTTATCGTGCAACTAGACCGAATATAGAATAGTAAACACATAATATGATGGAAACATGTGAACGTGAAATGCGTAGTTTTCTCGTTTGGGGTTGAATGAAGGACTCTTTTTTTGTTTTGGTAAACAATCCTTTTCTACAAGCGCTTACTAAATTGGGATTTGCGGAAGCATCCGACTTACAACGAAGAACAATCGATCTTAGACCCTACGCCTCCAAACTAGATAAAAGTGCATTCCTCCAGAAAACGGCAATTGACACACACGCCTGGAAAAGCGTGTACTGTTTTTATGTTTTTTGACACGTGTTACATGCACAACGTTATTGCGAGTTGCAAGGCAGCAGAAATGTGTTGTATGAAAATTTGAAACACAATTTCATGAGTAATTCTGAGACTAATAATACATGCTTATAACGTCATCAACCTTATCGTCATTTGTTTTCTATGTTGTTGCAGGGGGTGCCAGCTACAATCGTGACAGGAGAGACTCTTTGAAGAACCTGGTCCACCTCCAGGACTTTGGAACAGACTAAAGCACATCATCCCCGGGATTCTTCTGAACTTGCATTGCATTTTTGCAATAAACGCGTTACTCTAGTAGAAAATTTGTAGACTGAAACTATACTAATGTACATATAACGTATCATTTCTCACATTTTTATTATATATTATATAAAGTAGTATTACATAATTGATGAGTTAGTATTCTATCGAAAGACTAATAGATATTCAATATAACTATGGGATAATAATACTGATATAAAGTTAAGTGTAGTTTCTAGATTACCACAATATGAAGTACCATAAGTGCATTTAGATTCGCGGTTTTGAGCATGAATTACATTTTCGTTGAAATTCTTTTTGTTTTTTGGTTAATATCTATTCTACAAAATAAAAACGTGTCATAATTACAAGTATTCTTTTGTTGAAGACTTTTTCGTTGATTTATTTACGCACGGGATATTTGGTTTAAAACTATCTGAAGTATACTTTGAGAAATCATGTTGTTAATTTTGAACAGTTATTTTGGCTCAAAAAAAGGCAAACGTTTGTGTGCTCTTAGTTTCCATTCTTATGTTGTTTTCAAAAGCTGGAGCATAAAGACTGGAGTTTCAACTGTGTGAAATTGCATTCTAGTTGCTGATTCAAACATGGTCCATAGAAAGCGTTATGGGAGTTTGGATGCAGTAAACTGTGTGTGATTTGTGAGCAGTGGACAGAGCACGGAGATATGGTGCAAAGATGTATTATCTATATTAGGTATACTTACAGTAATACTGGACAAGCGAAAAGGTTCATAGGAAATGTAAAGATTATGTTTTAAAAGCCTGTATTGTATAGAGTGCTTCCTTTCTCCCTTGTGTAAAAACGAAGTTCTCAGTTACAGGGTTATGTGTAATGTAGAACACAGTTGTCAATGTCGCGAATTTAATGTAGGGTATGATAATGTAAAAATACTCGATCTCATATTCCTAAAATATATGTTATATTTGTAAGATTTGTTGTTCATTCCCTGGCATGGATGTACTTTGCATTTTTCATTCTGAACATTTCTCTACAACAAATATAATCTTAGCAAGTCGTAGTACTAAATACTCAATGAGCACACTAGCTTAGAAATGCTTTTATCTGAAATGCAAGCTAAATCTAAGATCTCAATTTCAGCAGAAAGGAAACAATGTGAACATATTTCATCCTATTTTAGAGCTGGGCAGAACATGGTCCAGGTTTCCCCATATCTTTGGCTGGGATGAGTATAAGCATTTCCATAATATTGAATATTATGTGTTCAAGCTTTTTTATGAAGTACATATTTAAATTCGGGATCAGTTCTATTGTGAGCAAAAAGAAAATTTATATGTAATTAGTGTGCTAAATTTACCTTGTGAATAGTATAGCATCGAATATCTTCGCACTCCTCACATAGTAAAAAAATTAATAATTCATTTAAAACATTGAAATTGTCATAATACGTAGGCTGTACCATAAAAGATGCCCCAACTTTGATACCACATATCTCAGAGACGACTTTCTCAATTCATTCGAGTGATATGCCGTTTAAAAGCTAAGAATTGTGTCTTTTAAATGACAGGTTGCTCTTGGCAGCAGACCTTTGCTGTGAAGAATGACGGGCCTGTATATCCTACCCATGCAATTACACTTAAGATCAAAATTTTGAGTGCAAACGAGTGATGAAAATTGAAACATTTTCTCGATCGATTAATATTCTTTTTTCGGCAATGCTTGTGATTAGGGATGGAACACAGCTCTATGATTATTAGGCTGGGTCAAAGAAACAGCCCTGCCAATGGCGGTCGGCCAGTCTATAGCCCAATTTCTGCAAGACAGTACAGAAAACTTGCACTTTCATGAATATAATTCTTGTTCTTTGTAGCTCTTTGGAAGTTTTGTTGGTGGAGTTTCTATATAAGGGTGCTACATTAACCATACAAGCCCATTCCGATATATTGAGGAAGTTTAAGGAAGTAGGAAGGAAGGAAATGCTGGCAAGAGTAATATGATGACGATTTTTTTACACAAATGGCAATGCGCCCTACTACATTTTAAAACTCGCGAAGAAGAAGTAATGGGGCATCTGAACTTGGGAACTGTGTCACCTTCCCTAAAGCCTTTATATTGATTTATAGGACTACTTTTTGTTTCCCAAATTGAAAAGTTTCATACGTGGTAGGTAAGAAACAAAAAATGTAATTTATACGAGTAAGTTAAAAAATAAAAAATCCATCACTTGGAAATCAAAGCCCGGCTTTCCTCACAGCAACGGTCTGATGCCAAGAACAACCCGTCATTTAAAAGACACAATTCTTAGCTTTCAAACGGCATGCCAATCGGCTGAATTGAGAAAGTCGTCTCTGAGATATGTGGTATCAAAGTTGGGGCATCTTTTATGGTACAGCCTTCGTATTTGTATTTCCTGATGAAATTAATGTAACAATGATATTTCTGTATTCCACATCTTAAGATAACACTAATAAGTCCATACTTTGTAAATACGAATGTTTGCATAGAGTGAAGTTGTACATAGATAGCACAAATTTATACTTCTCAGATTTACCTTAATAAATATCTCGGTTAAATTGTACATGCATAAATGATACATTGCCTTTCATTTCATATTTGAGGTTTTTTAAAATTTTCAAGTGGACTGTTTTATTATCTAGCGGTTTAAATTATGATATTGCACAAAAACACAATAAAAAATACTAATGATAGGACTACTAAAAACACATAATATAGGCTAGCATGGCATTGTTTTTGGTTTCAATTTCAACTGAATGTATCTACAAAAGCCGGTTATCGTTTTATGTGTCAGTGTGTAAATTCAAAAATACAGGGTTTTTGCTGACCAAACCTTGAAGCAGTCAGAATCCTCAAAAGTGTCTGGTACTCTGTACCCTTAATGAATATAACGTGAACTCCACATGTTTTATCAGTAAAATGACCACAACTTGTGATGACCATTTTCACCTAAATTTACGACAATCATGAAATTGAAAACTGAAAGTAGCAGACACATTTAACATTTAACGCTCACTGCATATACCACTAAAAAAACTAATCAAGATCCTTCTACTCGTTAAGTATTTTAGATTTTTTCACTATTAGTACGTCACGCAGCAGTCACAACACAACCTTATACGGCGATATGTCAAGCCATGATAAAAACAGTTTTAATTGCAAGTGAAGCACGGTTTAGTGATGAAAGAGACGGTACTTTGCACTTTTCAATTAAGGTCTTTAACTACATTGTATAGTTGTTATGTTTTGTCCTCTTATTTTCATCATTATTTAGAGTGATTAATAATAACGTTAACAAAAAATATGCAATCAAAAAGAAATAATAGCGACATCATACACAAGTTAAGCAAATTTATAAGCACATACATAATATACTTAATATTACAAATAGGTAGTATGCTTTACGTACAAAGTCATTAAACCAAAACAACGCTGCGGGTATATGCATAAGGTATACAAATTCACTAATTATAGGTGTGTAGAGACATAGAACAGAGACATCACATAAACTGCACAAGATTTTCTCTCAAATATAGTTTTAATTATTATGAGTAATATGGCTTTTAGTTGAGATTTGTAGCACATAGCTGCAGGGAGTGGTATGTCGTTACCCGGAATTTACCTGTTAAGCATGTCCTATATATGCACACTAGTTGGTCCTGTTTTGGATTGCTATTGCTGATAAATGCGCTATTACTCTCTGCTTGCTGTCATATACTTTTCTGAATGTAAAATTAAATACTTTCACACTTGCTGCTGCTGCACTTAAATATTTGGAAGATTGATTGCTGTCACTTTTCTTTATACTAACTACTAATAAAGGAGTATCCAGTAGGTATTCTACTTTCTTAAAAACTCTTATCTAAATCAGTGGTTTCTCATTTTTCCTATTGCTAACACTTGAAGGCAGTAGCTAGGTATCTTATCTGAATGACAAAAAGGAACAACCAACAGATAAACGACAGCACATGCATACTAAACTACTACTGCACTTTACTAACGGTGGTGGTGACGATTCACTGATAGAGTCTCATGTTGTCAGGTTTAACTTGACACATTAGGTCAATAAACTTTTAGAAAATATTATTCAAATGCCAAAAAGAGATTCATAATAAATGCACAACATTTGGTCTGAAAGTTTTTATTCCTTACTGCCTTACATACCAATTTTTTGCCGGATGATTACATCTTACACTCACCTACTTGCACACGCAAAAGTTACACAAGCGGAAACTCATCGGGTTCGCTACCGACGTCATCGAGTTTGTCATTGCACTTTCAGACAGTATTTTTATAGACGTTTTTGTGCAAGTACATTCAAAGCTTTTATCAGAAAATTATAGTTTACATTTTTGATTTACAAATTGTCGCTTTTCTTCAGTCAGCACTTCACTTTTTAAAACCAAGAACGCTTTCATTTATCCGACCCATTTCTTTATTGAGCAAAACTAAAAACCCATCCTATGTCAAATCGTCTATACCAAAACCTCAAGAGAGAGGTACAAAATTGCAGAGCATCATGTTCATTAACGCCAACGATTGCAGTACAAATTATAATGTACTTACTCAAACTGCATGTATGTATTTACTTTCATTCTATCTCCACAGTGTCGGCACTTTTGTATTCTAAATTGCTTGCTTTAATTTCGTTGCCTTTCATTGTCATAAGTAAAGTCGCGTATTGTTAATTAAAGAAGCAGAAAGGCATGTTATTATATTACTTTTCTTACATGATGAAAGTTTAAGAAGGGCTAGAAGAAGAGATGCTGTGGTTAAAAAGTAACAATGGAGAAACTTTATGAGCTTGTAACACGATCTCATCCAGAGTGATGGAAAGCTAGAAAGCCTCTAAAAGCTTGTCCAATTTTTGTATTTTCTATGTCTGTGAATACTATAAGATGAGTTGCTTACCAAATGTTAATGAATGCTGAATTACTGCTCATCTATTTCAGATTAAAAGGTAAGATTGCCCATGTAACACATCGTAAAAATTTACACGTAATTTAGGAGAAAATAAACAATAACAGTAATGAGTCTGTTGCAGTACAGCAGTAATGCGTGCTGAGGACTTGTAAATCACTCATGTATTAAGTCTTCAAAAAACGTCCTTCCACTTCATGTTGGTATTCTTTACCAATCTATCTACTTTATGTGCTTGTGAACATGCCGCAAAATGTGTTACAAATGAAAGTGAACGTTTTCTTATAATCTTAATAATCAAACTAATAAAGTAGTAATTATTTTAAAACTTACTGTGCATCTAGTACACACCCATTATTATTATGATGGTAATAATATAATATTCTCTTACAATAATGCGTTATTATTATGCTCTCTATAAAGCTTTAAGCTAGTAATGCAAAATGATAGTATAAAGCACGCATTAGTCGAGCCATATTTATTTAACTATATGATAAAGGTACAAAGCATCTGAAGAGGTGAGTAAATATTACTAATTACGATCATCAATTATTTCTAACTTTTAATGAAGTGCTCCTTGTTTGTTAACTCGACAAAATACTCTCTCACAGTTG
The DNA here is from genome assembly GCA_034700605.1 of Willowsia nigromaculata. NCBI lineage: Eukaryota > Metazoa > Arthropoda > Collembola > Entomobryomorpha > Entomobryidae > Willowsia > Willowsia nigromaculata. The sequence goes on from JAQIXX010002389.1 coordinate 24,323, forward strand.
ACCGAAACGTGTCACTGGGAGTTTTACAGTTTTCGTTGCGTCGACACGTATTAAAGAGAGCGTGGCTTTCGGTGCCTGACGTTAATAAAAACATGCTTTAAAAAATACTGACGCGACTATTTCATTCGAATTAAAATTAGTCAACCTCTTATTTCTTTTTAATTTGTATACTTTTTAATAATCATCGAAAACTCTTCAATAAAATTAATGGCTTAATATTTTATATTCAATGTTTTGTACGCTGCCAGCTCGCATCATTGAACTGTGAGAGCTCTCCGTAAGCTACGAAGTATTTTCCTTTGTCGAACACTTACGGTAAATAATTTACCTAAATACAGCTGCGCAAGTAGTCAAGAACTTTGTAAAGGATTTGACTGATCTGAATTTGTCTGAGTATTCATTCAGTCGTAACCGCAAATCTTTTTTTTTAGTTCGTATAGTTTACAAACGGACGAACCGCATTTAAAGCATTTGAAAATAATAAAACACTGACACAAGAACATACACTCTGAGTCAAAATAGAAGAATAACATGAAAAATTCTTGTAGTTCTGAATAGGTTTGTTGGATTTGTCTGATA